>JAJJMA010200499.1:0-34496 GCA_023529015.1 Papaver nudicaule | reverse complement strand
ATATGCACATCTAATTTTTTGGAATTCTAAGCTACAACTTGTAGATGGAAAGACTATATGTACATTTATTGGATGTGAAGAGTATATGCACATTGTGGATGACCCAAGTTCATTAGGACCTAATGGGCTTGATACATACTTAGTTGAGTCTATCTAGTTGGGCTTGGGTCTATACATTTTGGGTGTTTAAGAAGTAAGGAATGGCAATCAACAACCTAAACACTCAATACCATCCCTCACTCCACATTGAAAGTCGTTTTAACCTACGTTTCTATTAGCTGGTGAACATAACCTCGAATTTCTATTGGCTTAAAATCGCATACATTTCGTGGCCGTTCAAGTGTTATTCAAACAGTTAGATCGATGGTTGTGAATCAATATGGTTTGCTCACCCGCGTGGGTAATGGTAGTATTGATCGTGATTGGTCGAAATATTTGTTTTTTTTGTTACACTCCTTTTACATTATTTTTTAAAATCTTACACCGTTGAATTTAGGTTTCAATAGGTGGTTGAGATTGTTGAAATTCAAAATGTGATAAAATAGCTATTTATTGGCTTGGCTTAACGAATAAGGAGAATATATAAATCAAATACGATTTTACGGAGAGAATAGAAAAATATTGCTTAAGAAAAGAAAGAATTGTAATATTTTCGACAAGCAATTTCGTTTGTGAGGAAAAAAATATAGAAATAATATATTTTTAATTGCTTGACTTACCATAGTTTTACTGAAAAAAAGTTAGAAAATATTATTGGAAAATATATTTTCAAAAAAAAATTATACTTCCAGATATGTAATAAAAAAAAAGATTCTTGGTAAATTTGCTAACAAAAAAAAATAAAGCAAAAACGTACTAACAATTTCGGAAAAATATCACATTGATTTCGTAAAATTTTTAATAAGTAAACATAAAATAATTAATTTGTATGTATCCCTGGATATTTTCGGAGTATCCCTGGATATTTTCGGAGTATCTCAGTATATAGGATAAAAATGATGATTTTAGAATTTAGAATAAATGTTTTTGGTAAATTATGTCTTTCCTAAGTTTTTTTTTAGGGCACCAGCGTTTGATATAAAACTTTCGACCAAAAACCAAATTCCGTTGTTTCAGAGCGACTTCTCTTTTGATAGCGTCTGGTATACTTTTTGTTGTATGGATGGTTCAATTGGTTTTCTGTTTGTTTTGCAGGTATCGTAAAAAGTTTGTTCGATCGATGTATTGTTATCGCTTTCGTAAACAAGGCAGGTTAGTATTGATTTCAGGGAACAAGGTAGGTTATTTTTAAAATCCGCAAAGATATAATTAGTTGCAGAGAAACTCTAAGAAGATAATGGAAATGTGTGCGAGTGATTGTCATTGTAGTTTTGGGTTTCTTAATTGTCATCGTCATTTTAGTTTGTTGATTGGTTGATCTTATGAAAATTTTTCTTTTGTGTTGATTGTCCAGAACGTGGTACGTAGCAGTACAAATTTTTAGAGTGCAGGCAAATGGATCTAAGAGGTGGTGAGAGACTAACAACTAAAGGTACCTTTGGCTTCCAATTATGATATACAATAGATGATTAATATGTCAAAGGTAGAATGGTTGATGAAATAATTGAGAAAAGTTGAACTTTTCTGCTAATTTTTATCAATAACCCCGCAAAATGTATCACTCAGGTGTATATATCCGAGTGATATATTAGTCCCTTTCGGCTAATTATGCTTCTTGATTTGATTAAAATTGTTATAATCAGGGTGCGGATAATGTTGGGTCGAGAATTGCCTCAGGTAAGACCGCAGTTCCATCAGTAGCACCAGTTCAGGCACCAGTTAAGGTTCCAGCTCCTATACCAGTTAGGATCCCAGCTCCGGCAGAACCAGTTAAGGTTCCATATCCAGCACCATTGACATATCCTGCAGGTAACATAATTCAAACCAACTAATTTGTACTTTGCGAAATGACATTCATAAATTATGAATGATTGACTGATCAAGGGTATGTTTCGTTTTCCATTAGCTTGCCCTGCATTATGTGTGGATTGGTGCAAAGATCATTCTAGGCCAAAAATTTGCATAGAGATGACATAAAATGTTTAACTAATTTTTTAGTTCCAAAAGTTCTCTAAACTACACTTCTTTTTCTCCATCACGGTGTGCTAACTCGGGATGACATAAAATGTGATACAATCAGTGGTTATGTATTAAAATGCAAAGGTAAAGATTCTTTTTGGCCCTTATTTTAGACATGTAGATTTATATGGCATCATCATCCGAATGTTAAAGAACATTGACATATCCCTAATGTTTCCATACTTATGTTCATATATTTTGATACTATTAACCAAGCCCATTTGTTAGAACAGAGTGGTTCCAATGTATCAATTTTCAAAATGCTTGGACAAGACCTGGCGTAAGGCTAATCAGCTGCATCAATCTAGAAGATATTAAGGTACAGACTTGATCCAAATGATAGTATAGGTGGTTTCTTTTGTGTAGAATGGGATTACTCAAAATAGAATTGAAATTATCTTTGGTGTTAATTAACTTACTTCTACTTCAGGTTCTTCTGATCCTAAAATGGTTGATCTCACACTTAATCGTTCATTTCTATATTTCGTTTACCTTTTTTTTTTAATCTCCATGACATCTACATGACTGCATATACTGTTTCATAATTTGTTTGTTTGGGAGTTAGCTCTGATAGTTTGTTTGGACTTTGGACGGAACTAAGATATAAAAGTGAGAATACTCGGAAATGGCAACATAGCAAGCCCTGACATGAATTTCTCTCTTATGGGAGGATACTAAAGATAAATGCCAAAGGCCTTAGGTTCTGTTCACTGCAAAGCCTAGGTAAGTCTAATATACCAAAGTGAATGAATGAAAGGTTAATCGTGTCATCTATTCTCCAGATTTTACTCTTTGATAATTTTGGTGTGATTAGTATGGTTGCGTATTTATTTAGAAGTGGTGATCGGGTTATCTACAACATGGAAATTTAGGTGGCTTTATATATCTTCTTCTTTTGGTGCAGGCAAAAAGTAGTTGGAAGGCCACCAGTTAGATCTTACAGGAAAAACAATCTGCAACCAGAAAAACACCTAAGGAGCTCATGAATTATTACGTGAAATTTAGTCGAATGGATACTGCTTACCTGCTATAAATAAGCTGAAGGTAAATTCTCTGCTTGATAACCCTCTATGAATGATGTGAGCTTAAGTTTCACTACACTAAATCCCACTAATATTAGGAAATAACACTTGCTGTCTTAGCTCAAATGGCAGAGCACATGGTTCTCAACCATGTCGTTGTGGGTTCGACTTCCACAGATAGCACTGTTATTGTTTTGACTACAATATTAGCTCGCAAAATCCATGTGAAGGATAATTCTGATTGTCGGTCATCTAACATCTTACGTATCATTTTTATGAAGTTCGATCTTTCGATGACACTCCGAAGATGCAAATAACAGTTTGAGATCATTTGTCCACAATTTTCTGTGAAGTATATCCATTTCAGACGGTAACAAGGACCTGTTTCACAGACAGTGGCCAATAACGCACCTTGGTTATTAAATGTGGTAGCAAGTAGTACTGATAAACGGGTCATGGACAAAATTTTCTTAGGAAATGGAAGGACATTACAGGTAATTAATTTATTTAGTTTATTGCAAGTTTGCAACCTTAATTATCAAGGGTTCAGTGTTCCGAAACTGTCGCACACATCATCACAATGCATTATGTGTTTGTTGAGAACCATTGTTTCAAAAGGACACTGATTTCACAGTTAATTGCTCTAATTCATTACGTAATTTATTTTAATGGTTCACCACAGTTATGTTTGCAGTTTGTAGAATCCTCTGTAAACATCGAACAACAAGCTTGGGACGTTGACGATTGAAAAATCTCCATTTTGTACGGTGTCGTATTCTATTGCCTTGGTTTAATTTTAAATTATATTATACATAATTAACTGTTGGATCATCAACTTTTCACCAAGACAAAAAAATATCTTTGATCCGTAAGCTTTATCTGCGTAATGTGAAGGATGCAAAGTCTTACAAAGGAGTTGGGAGTGTTGATTTCTGTAAGCTTTTTTCAGAAGGCAAAGAATGCATATTATAAGTCCCATATCCCTGATGGACCAGGCAAGTATTTCACCTAAGGATTTGTTTCTTCCGAACATTTTTTAACAACAATTTTGAAGTCGTGAAATATGCACCACTATTTTTGGTTCATCTGTCACTTACCATACAGGTTTGATTAAACAAATTATAATGACAAGGTTTCCTTTTATTTTGCTAATGCTACCAACATTGAGTTCTGCAAGGCCGCTAGGACCAGATGAAGTCTTTTTTTTTTCCCAGTTGAATCAACTTTGAGATCTCTGCTCCAGATGTGAGAAACTTAAATAACTCCATGTTATTAATATTTTGTCTTAATCGCATTTTCCTTTTTCTTTTGTAAAACCTTATTTATATTTATGAGAGTGTTTGCTTATATGCGAAGATGTGTTTAACACCATTTCTTTCAATCTGGCAGGGTTCGGTATCATCTAGCGTTAGGACCAAATTAAGCTTTTTTTTATTTAATTGAATTAGCTTTGAGATCTCTGCTCCATATGTGAGAAACTTAGATAACTCCCAGCTATTAATTTTTTCGTCTTAATCACATTGCCCTTTTCTTTTTTAAAACCTTTATTTATATTTATGAGAGTATTTGCTAAATATACAAACATGTGTTTAACGCCATTTCTTTCAATTTGGCAAGTTGTTGAGAACGATATAATTCCTGCTCCTACAAAGCGTTTTGATCTCTGAATTCCCGCTGCATCCCCGTTGCATCTCAATGGTTATGTTTCTGTAGTACATGTGATATTGCCTGTCAAAGTTGTAACATATCCGAATATCAAGAGTACTGTGTCGCTTCACTCCGTAGTATTCATTTTGTGGAACATTTTCTGAAGGTACTCTTTGGCTTGAACTTCTTTGCCATGCTATGGTGACTTGAGATTTTGATTAATGATCAATTAATTAACTGAAGATGGGTTTCTCACGAGTAGCAAAAGACGAAAAAGACCTTAGAGGTTGTGTACTATTTCATACTTATGCCATCTATCTTAAATTGCATGAGCTTATGAGTTTAATATGGGTTAACTAATCTCAGGAATATTAGGGTGATGTTATGGCAGCATAGTGATGCTGAAGAGAATGCTATAGCCATAGGGCATTTGGGTTTAGATCTCCCTCTTCATGCTACAGAGGAAGAAACTGGTACTCCCAGCTGAACTTGGTTAGCATTTATATATCTAATGTTCGTTGGATCGAAAACTTATCGTGTATTGAGGCTACCAATTAAGCTAGGAAGCTATAATATATTCCAATAGTTTTTTGTAATTATACTGCAGGGCAGCTAGCTTGAGCTTCAACTAAATATATATAGTTGTGCTTTTTATGTTGCAGTTGTTCATGTTGGGGACCATATATTTTGGTGAACGAGTTGATACAGGCGTACATGAAACTAAAGATTTCACTTTCTTTAATATTAGCAAGTGGTTTGGTGTGATGAAAGAGTGAGGGAGAGGTGTTGGGTTAGTTAGAGTTTTGGCTCAGTTCAAGCAAGGGAGTGGATACACTTGGGTCAAAATATGACTTAAAATGCTACACAAAAATGAGCTGAACCACATTTATATATGTTGCACTGAAGCCTATGAAGTAAAGGGGCCTTAATGTTAATTGCCTAAAGCAGTAAAGGTTGTTGAACTAGGAAATATGTGAGGGGGTGCATGTTTATGTTTTAAGCGGGCGGTAGTGATTTTCTGATAGTTATTACTTTGTAGAGTATATCATGTCTATATTTCGTTATGTTTCAATAGGATTAACATGATTATATTTGGACTATTTCAAACTGGTGTTCATTAGATTTAGCAAAAAAAAACTGATTGACACTATATAGACATAGGCTCAATGCATTGATCTTTGAATTTTACTAATTAAAGATGTTCTAATGCATTAAGAAAATGGGTGTGGGGCGAAGCTGAAGCCCCACCTCACCAAAGTGCAGATGTCGAATAAGAAATTAAGTTGTGGCAATTTAAAGTATGGTATGGTGTGACGAAGCTACACCACACTAAAATTATCGTTACATAGAGTTAATTTATTGTTCATGTTTTTATATATCAAACTTTGTTACAATTAAGACATGTTCTATTGAACTTGAACGAGCCACTTCTAATTAACTGTTACATAGAGTTAATTTATTGTTCATGTTTTTATATATCGAACTTTGTTACAATTAAGACATGTTCTATTGAACTTGAACGAGCCACTTCTAATTAACCATTTCGAACTTACCAGGTATGTTCTTGCATATTAATCTGGTTCTTTCCTAAAATTAACATTTTTAGGGAATATTAAGAATCGAGAGAAATCACATACCATAACAGGTAATTTTTTCTTTTATTTCTTTAATTCATTCTTAAAAGCATGGTGTCGATTTAAGATAATTTCTCACATTATTTCTAATTAATTATGGTCTTAGGTTGTCCAACAGCTATTAAGAAACTAAATTGCTGTTATTTAGTTTATGATCCGGTGTCACAAAGACGAGTCAAATTAAGAATTGTCTAACTGATAGTACATTTGCAATTTCAAATTAAATCTATTGTTCATTTTATGTATCAGTCTATTTTTTAGAGTAGGTTAGCTTCGTTTGAACTAAGACATGTTCCAACGAATCTGAACGGCGGGGACGGGGCCAAACCCCGCCACTCTTAATCAACAATTACGATTCTATCAGGTGCGTTATTTCATATAAATCTACAGAAAAAATAATGAAGGAAACAATAAGTTGCAAATCATATTCAATTCCATAACAAGATAGACTGGGATGCATTGAATTTAGATTACTAAAATTAATTAATGATGTTATAAGGCATCTAGACAAACAATGTGCAACGTGAGATAAAAAAACTAAATTGTGGCACTTTTAAATTATGTTGTGGTTTGATGAATGCGTGATACAAAAAATTAACAATTATTTATTGGGTAGATTGTGGCAAAGGTCTACAGACAATTATGAGTTGCTTTTTAATGGATGAGTGTATATACTATGATGAACTTAAGTTTAATGTTTTCTTTTGGAAATGGGTATGTTTTTTCTGTAAAAATACTTTAGCGTTAATCTATATTTTTCATTTTAATTAGGATTTTTTTCATTCTAACTAAAAACGGGGCGGGGCGGAGCCCCGCCACTCTACAACAAAAACAATTATCTTACCCGGTGCGTAGCACGGGTTGCCGACTAGTAGATAGTAATGATACAATGTAATACCTTGCGAATCAATTTCACTTTTAAGAGAAAAAAAAAACACGGAAAGTACGATTCATATACAACGAAGATGATCACTCATTTTGCATATGTGAAATTATGAACCCTTTTGTGGGCCATTTTTATTGATTTTTTGTATAGAAATGGTTCGAGACAACTAGTTTAAGTACCATTAAAAGGAACAAGTAAATGAATTTGGAAGAATTAGAAATCACGTTTACAACATGAGGAGTAAATGTTAAGAAACCTATAGGTGTTGAAGAATATCTTTATTTTTCCTGGCTGGCGAGCCCTTTTTTAATAAGGGCGAGCTGTGCTTCAAATATCCCATTCTAGTTTATAAAGGGTGATAAAATTTTGGGAAGATACTAAAAAGTCCCTACACTAAATTTACTACTAATCTTACTACTAATTTAACTACATAACTAATCAAAAAACAGCCAAACAAATATCATTATCAACAAACACTCTTCTTCTCTCTACTTCATTTCTTCATCTCTAAAATCCAAAAAAATTAAACTTTAACAACTTCAAAATTCGGAACACTAATTTTACTATTAATCTTACTACAAAACTAATAAAAAACACTCAAACAAAAACCATCTTCTCTATATCATTAACAACAAACAATCTTCTTCTCTCTATTTCATTTCTTCATCTCTAAAATCCAAATTAAACTTTAACAACTTCAAAATTCGGATCTCGAACCTTGGTTTGTTGATTAACTTACAATACAAAGATGGTTGGTCAAACATAATCGAACGATACTCCAATGAGGAGCTTAGTTCACTAAAAACACTATGATTTTTATGAAAAATACTCAATTTTTTCAAGTTACAGAGAAAAAATCGTCAAGGTTTTGTCTTAAAATCATGACGATTGTTCTTGACTGTAGAAAAATCGTCATGGTTATGACCATCGACCTTGACGATTTTTCATGTTTTTTTTCCCCAGAAATTTCATGATTTAGACAAAGGAAAATCAAGCAAAAAAAAACCAGAATCGTCAAGGTTTTCAAGGTTTCCTTGACGATATTTGGTCATGGTTTTTAGCAACGCTTACATCCGTTGCAAAAATATTAGTGACAGTTTCGGACAACAGATTTGCAACACTTATAAATGTTTCAAAAACGACCGTGACTAATAGATTTAACAACGGATATAAACGTTGCTAAAAACCGTGACCAAAAATCGTCAAGGAAGCCTTGAAAACCTTGACGATTCTGGGTTTTTTTCTTGATTTTCCTTTGTCTAAATCATGAAATTCTCTGGAAAAAAAAAATGAAAAATCGTCAAGGTCGATGGTCATAACCATGACTATTTTTCTACAGTCAAGAACAATCGTCATGATTTTAAGACAAAACCTTGACGATTTTGTCTCTGTAACTTGAAAAAATTGAGTATTTTTCATACAAATCATAGTGTTTTTAGTGAACTAAGCTCCTCATTGGAGCATCATTCGATTATAGTGATTATT
The DNA here is from genome assembly GCA_023529015.1 of Papaver nudicaule. Taxonomy (NCBI): domain Eukaryota; kingdom Viridiplantae; phylum Streptophyta; class Magnoliopsida; order Ranunculales; family Papaveraceae; genus Papaver; species Papaver nudicaule. Next base: position 25,704 of record JAJJMA010200499.1, on the reverse strand, counting down.
TGTCATGTTTAAGACAAAACCTTGACGATTCTAAGTTAATTTGAAGTTTATGTTTCATCGATTCAATGAAATTTTTTGTTTTTTTTTAAATCTTAGATAGATTGGATATCTAGTAGTGATTAAATAGTTAATAGGGATGAAGAACTAAGGATTATGAATGTTTGTTTTGAATGTGAAGGATGATAGTGATTATTGATGACCGAAACTTGATGAAGATCATCATGATTTTTGATAATGGAGATAGAGTCTTGATGAAGATGATGGTGATGAATTAATCATATCATTAATTTTTGCTAATCAAATTGAGTTAACAACTAATCATATCATTAATCTCTATTAATCAAGGGTTGTTTTGTATTTAAAAAAATATATTTCATATGGGATGACCTTTTTACTTCATTATAACCCTATTTTGGTTTGGCAGTGACTAAATACAACCCATCTTTTGAATATATACAACCCTAACTAAATACAACCCTTTAAAATATGGATTTTGCTAATTACAACCTTATTTCTTTTTCACAAATTTGCTAAATACAACCCACACATGTTGACCAAAATATTTAGGATATATTTGCATATATCTTGTTTCCTAAACAAGAAAATCCCTTCCAATCCTTCATCTCTTCTCATTCGAAAGTAATTTCCCTAAAGCTTTTGCATTCTAAGTCATTGAAATTAACTACAAAACCCTCCTTCTCCCACACCGCTTTTGATTCGCTCGTTCGTACTTCACCGAGTAAATCGATTTAAAGTATATTTATCGATCAAAATGCCGCCAAAGTCTAAAAATCCGAAATCTAAACTAGTTCAGCAGGAAAAAGGGTAACCCTTGCATTTTGTTTTATGATTTCTGATTTTTAACTTGTGATTTAATCTTGTTGTCTAAATCTCTAATACTAATAGTGGGTATTTCTCAGAATTTTTATTTCACTGTGTATGTACACATCAATCAAGGATTAATCAGTGTGTGTAATCAGTGGAGATAACTAGTCAGTGTAAACGACCAATCTTTTGTCGTGCATATGTTTGTCAAATTGCCTCTACTAGAATTTATATATATTTGTAGCTATTTCTTTTCATATGTCTTTGCCTTTGAGCACTACTTACTCTTTTTAAAGTTGTCTGGCTCCATTGTCGCATTAGTCTTTTACTTAAATATCAAGCATTTAGTCTGACATGGAAACTACATGCTTCTTGGTTCCTTTCCCGAATGGGCCAATTCTTTTGTTTGGTTCACTGGCGGTTTTGTAGTTCTTGTATGCAAGGTTGATTTTGTGTGTTTTGTGGCAGGCGTAAACGAATCCGAGGTGCATCCTCATCCCATAATTCAGACGCACACGACGATGGTCCAACTCCAAATGTGGAGTTGGTGGAAAATAATGGAGCTCCCCTAGATTCATCTCTACTGATCACTTATGATTCACATAAACTGTAAAACAAGGAAGAAGATTGTATTAGTATGTTGCAAAGCCTAAAAAGTATAGTATATTACACATAAACATGTAAGGTCGACCAGGAATAACCGACTCAGGTGCAAGCAGTCAACCTCATCTGGTCGACTTTCATGTGCAACTATCAATGAGAAACAACCGACCCTCTTCTTTCTAAACTTGTTAATGATCGACCATACTTAACCGATTTATTTTGCAAACCATCAGCCTAATGAGGTCGACTAAATGCAGTAGCCATGTATTCGCTAGCAGTTATGGGTCGACCAGGCATGACCGACACTGGTGCTATCAGTCAACCACCTATGGTCGACTATGAATGATACAGATTCCTCCTAAAAACTACTCGGATTTCCACGAGTCGATCAAACGTGACCGACCTGTTCTTCTCAGAAACGTTTTCACCCTTTCATTTTTACTGTAAGCAAAAAAAAAATATATAAAAAAAATAATAATAAAAATAATATTAACATACCTCTTGATTATTTTCATAAACCTTAACTACACTTGAACAACAAGAGTTTTGTTTTGATTCATCTAGGTTTTGGCCTAGGTTTTGTAAAATTGAGTCACTCATGAAGTAAGTGTTATGACTAGGGTTTGAAAAAATAGTTGATTTTACTGATGAAGAAGAAGAAAAGAAGAAAAATTTCTAAATAAGCTGACCAGAAAATCATACGATTATGGGTGGTTATCTTTTGTTTTACTAGGGTTTGACTTGACTTAATAGGGTTGCATTTAGTTATTTTAGAAATATAAAAGTTAAAAATCTTCAAAAGTGAAATCCCGGTTGTATATATTCAAAAGGTGGATTGTATTTAGTCACTGCCTTTGGTTTAGTGCTCGCCCTTATTAAAAAAAAACTCACCCTGAAAATAGCCAGGTTATTTTTTTTGCATCATGCATTATTTTTGCTGGTTGCAACATTGAAACAAGATTATGCCAAAATGGTTTAAGAGCCGGACTGGTGACGAGGAACTTTCATGTGCTCCCTCAAGTTGCGGTACATGCACCGCGTGTCCCTAAGACTAGTGACATCATTCTCGTTCATCACGTGCATGACTCTTTCTTAACTTGGCGATACGTACGCGTGTCTCGTAGAGAGAAAGAAAAGTTTCACTTGAAATCAGGTACCTAATCACCCATGTGCACACTCTCCTTAACATAATCCCCCTAATTAATCCTCAGATTTAATATTTTATGTGTGGAGCCCCGTGCAATGACACGTCAACCTTCTCGTTTTGCATCTGATCGCTCAATTCTCTTGAATCTCATGATCTACCTAGAAGGAAGGTTTAAGAATTGAGATTTTCAGAAATCCTGATTAAAAATGATTGTACGCACTTGTATCCATGAAAATGTCGACCGGTAAAGCGGTTAGGGATCACATCTAGAAAGATTACAAACGGTTAAAGGTTTAGATTAGCACTTAACGGTTACGCTAATAGTAATACTCGTAGTTTATTAGGTACTCCTAGCTAGGTAGCTAGCTCAGCTACCTCAACTAGCAGCTTGGGATTCATTAATTACCGAGGCGGAGCCCCTAGGTGTAGAACTGAGAGAGTTAGAGATTTTGTAGAGCGTGATGTGGCAGCACCACCACCCTCAGATCTATAGGGGGGCTCCCATCACCGTCAGATCTCTCTCTCTCTCTCTCACATCTCTCTCGATTTCTCTCTCTCTATCTCGATTTCTCTTTCTCTCTCTCGATTTTTCTCTCTGTCTCTCACGTCTCTACTTTCTCTCTACTTTCTCTCAGCTCTACACTCAGAGTTTTCGTTACCGAGGAGGGCAAGCCCAAAGTCCAAAGAGAATACGCCATTTTTTGCAGGAAATAGGATGCCTATGTATAGCCCTGAATAGTCACCCGGATCGGTCCCCCTCCAATGTGGCGTGAATTTATTGGCCCATGCCATGGCAGGGGGGCCTGCAAATCTTATGGTGTGGGGTTGGGGCAGTGGTATAATTAACCAACCCATGGAGACCACTTAGGCGGGGGAGAAAGGGGGACATGGTATCCGGGTGATACCTAGCAGCTTCGGGATGGATGGTAAATGAAAAGAAAAAGGAAAGTAACTCGCAAATGAACAATGTGGACACAAGTGAGATCAGCTGACAAATTTTAGAACGAACATTGGCAAACATTTGCTGGGTCGGCCGCTACAACAATGCATACATATAATTTAAAGATAACTTGAAAAGGAATCAAACACAGGTGATCAGTTTAGCCATGGAACTAGAAATATAGAAATGGCCGTAGCTCATGAGTTGACAAACAAGAAATGGCGAAATCCAATGTATCAAGGAAATCTAACGAGTATACTAAAACCGCAGCTTTGTCTTTTCCTCTTAAATCAATAAACAAAATTTAAGATAATCTACCAAGAAGAGACAATCATATAATTAAATATCATATAGATCACTCTAGTTTACTACTGTAGTATATTACAACTTTGAAGAATGCCAAAACCAGGGTTGTCAGAGAATAACCATATTAAAAACAACAATTCTAGAATCTAACAGAAAATGTGAGAGGGAGGAGGTGGAGGTGGTGGAGGGGGGGGGGGGGCGGGGTAAAAACCCTCTCACATTTTCGATCAAACCCTGTAGCTTAAACCGAAAACTCGGTCCATAGGGATTTACTCTATTAAAAATAGTTTCGGCGTTTATTTAGTACTTAAGAAAAAGCAAAATATAATAGTTATCGGCAGACTTGTATAATTCTGTCATCTAAAACAAAACCGAAGATTAACAATTTATATCTGAAATCCAAACAAATGCTGCTAAGTAACTTTTTTCAAAATAATGGATTGGGAGTATTAAACAAACAATCACTCCTATAATAAAGAAGTTACAGAGTTGCAACACTCTAAAAGACAATACAATCGGTCCAGCTTAAATTAAGCTTATGCTGTGTTCAGTAATGTCTCTGTATGACCCAGTCCATACAATTGCCGTCTTTATGGTTCAGGCCGGGGAGCAAGCTAGCTAGAAAGGAAATTAGTGAAATATCTTCAAAGAGAGTGACAAACTTTAGCTCGGGATTTGACTATTTGACCTTTGACATGAGAGGCTGGCCTCCCCATCAACAACTAGGCGAACCCATGTTGGTTACATCCCACATTTATGTTTATCTTTTGAACCACCAAGAACGCACAACTGCACAATCCTGCTTTTCATTGAAACCTTGCCCAACGCACGTGTACCAGTAGGAAACGTTGAAAGTTTGGCTATAGTATACCATCTCAAGGATGAGATTTCTTAGACGGCTGGGAAAAGTTCAATAAGTGAACGGCTTCGATGTCTCAGTAAACTACCTTCTTAAACACATTGCTAAAACACAATTGAACGGCTTAATTCAAGCTCATTCATAATGGTTATTTCTCAAAATTTCCCATTGCAATTAATTTCTTCCATTTTTAGCTTTTGGAGGGGAAATTCAACTTTCAAAAATTCCCAAACTTATACTAGTAAGTTTTTCTTTCTTAACGAAGCCGCGTTTTAATTTGAGTAATAAAATGTGCTCACACTGTAATAATAAAGTTTTATAGTCAAACGTATATACACCATCAGATTATAATTGACCAGATATCCAACGGTTCATATCGTACGTTCATTAACTGTATACTGTTGACAACGGTTTTTTCGAATGAGACGATGAGGGTAGAAAGAGGGAAGAATATTGAGGGGGGCAATAGCCCTTGAAATACGGAGTAGGCTTTTATTGAGGGGTTTTACTCTCCAATAATAAAAAAGGAAGGATTTCTCATTTCTGATTAGAAAGTTTTGTTTTTTTTGGGTTACATTCCTCATTTTTCAATGTTGTTTAATTTTGGATGTTTTATGAGAAGAGGACCGACCCCATCACTTACCCTACCATATTTCCCTTCTACTTGTATAAATGGCTCCTCCCTCAATTCTATAGAAATATTTTTGTTCTAAATTTTCTTGTTAGATTTTGTTTCTCTTTTTCATTCTATCAACATAATACTAGTTGTTTAGTAAGAAGAAACTTAGTGAGAATACAGAAATGGAAGCAATGACTTCTGTTTGGAGTTATCAAGAGGTGGGTGTAATATCTTATTTCATTTCTCCATTAATGTACTTCTTCTCTGATATGAAGATCTTGATTCTCCAAGATTTTCTCATTTATTGATTCATTTTTCTTTCTTATTAATGATTTCTGATTCTGGGTTTTATTCTAACTAACATTTCTTGGAAATTCTACTTGAACGTTTGAGAATTTTTTAAGATTCTAGTTTTCCTTTTTTATGTAGTTATAGAAGTCAGTGTTGTGTTTTGGGTGCTTATTTCTAAAGTTACTTCAGTATCAACTTCTCATGGCTTAAATGATGATATCTTTTAGTAGTTATTTTCTTTCATTCAAGGAATCATATTTGATTCATACACAGATGTAATGTTTTGGTTCGGCTTAATACATAAGGATTTTATTTCTTAGTTTTCACTTTTTACTTTTGATTTTGATTTTTCATATAATCAGATCTTTTACTGATACTGCAATTTTTTCTTGTAGCAGAATTATGAGCAGTTGAAGGATTTATTTGTTTACACGACATACGAACTGGAAACCGCAAGAGCAGAAGCAAAAGAAGAGAAAGCGAATGTAAATAAGTTACTTCTTCTCTTGAATCAAGCATATAAAGAAAGAGATGAAGCCAAAAATCAGCTTCAAAGACTACTGAACAAGTTTACACCGTCTAGTCCCACCGAAAACTTCCCTATTATTATGTCTAGTCTTCAACCTAAAACTCTCCTTGGCAATCCTACAAAAGGAAATTCTAGTATCACAGAAACTGATAGCGTCTCCGAGACGTATAATCACCATTCTTATGGTTCACCACCCGTTGATTCAATCTTCGATACCGTTTCTTCACCGGAACTGTCTAATATTAATGTGGTCGACTCGAGTATCGCTCAACAACCACACCAGCCTTTGAATGTACCGCAGCAGCCACTACACGTACCACCACATCAGCCTCTTGTTCAAGAACGTAATGTGTGGAGTTGTGCAGGTGCTGATCAAGCATCACTGGCAATTGAAAATCTTGTTAAGGGGAAAGTTCTTCCCCAGAAAGGAAAACTGTTGCAGTCTGTAATGGAAGCTGGGCCACTGCTTCAAACACTACTTTTAGCGGGACCTTTACCCCGATGGAGAAATCCTCCACCTCACCAGACCCTACAGCTACCGTCTTTGTCAGTCAACGGTTCTGAAGCTGTTCATAATTCTTCCAGTTATTCATGTTCCAATATTTCTCATGGATCCGCGCAGATTTACTCAACATCTATGCTCAACTTTTCAAGCGGCCATGGTACATGCTTAAACAAGGCTCAAGTGTCATCTGCTGGTTTCAATAGGAATTTCATTAGCCATTCTACCCCTATTGCCAAGCGTCAAAGGCTGCATTGATATTATTAGGCAATTTATGGATTTGTATAAAAATTGGTGTAAATTGGAATTAAAGATTTTTATTTTTGCAACTGAGTTAATTGAACTATTTCATCTTTTAATCTTTCATTTTGAACTTTTACTTTCACACTTGTAGCTTAAGAATGGGAAAGGTAAAAAAAAATCAATTGAATTGATATTGGACTAGTTACATTGAAGAAGAACTAATCCTTTTTTTTACTGATCAAATACACACAAACACCAAGAAATGAAAAGCGAAGTATCTCCTAACTGACTTCTCTGCTAACTGATTACAAGTAATTTGCCAGAACAGGCTATTGGTATGTAGTGAACAAATAAATGCTTGGTTATCAAGGGTGAACTATCTTCCTTTTGGACGCATCAGTTGTGAAAATACTGCACTTGTTGTGGCTGCATTCAACTCTGACTCACTGGCAATTTCTTCGCTATCAAGATCAACAGACTGCATTCGAGAAATGCACTCTGGTAGATCAGGTATGGAATTTGAACTATTAACTTTTGCAACCGATAGCGTCGAAGCTTCTTGAAGTTGAAGAGCATACTCTAAATTCCACAGAACATCTCCCATTGTAGGTCTATCAACTCCATGTTCGGCTAAACATTTCTCCGCTGTTTCACCAAATTTTCTCAATGAGTCAAGGTTCAAAGATCCAATGAGACGTGGGTCAATTATCTTCTCTATTTGGCCCTTCCTTTGCCAGTGCATCGCCCACTCAGCTATATTCACTTGTTCCCTTGGTAGAGATGGATTTATGGCCGGCCGAGCGCACAAAACTTCCATTAGCACAACCCCAAAGGAGTACACGTCAGATTTCTCTGAAAGTTGCTGCCTACGGAAGTATTCTGGATCCAGATACCCAAAGCTCCCCTTTACAGCTGTACTTACATGAGTTTGATCCAATGTAGGGCCTAATTTCGACAAACCAAAATCTGCAACCTTTGCTGTGAAATTGTCATCGAGAAGGATATTGGTTGTTTTGACATCTCGATGTATAATACTCTCAGCTGCACCAGTATGAAGGTAGTGTAAGCCTTTAGCAGCTCCAATGCAGATGTCAAGTCTTTGTTTCCATGAAAGCGCCGAGGAACCTGAACCGTACAAGTGTGTCCTAAGAGGTCCCCCAGCCATGCACTCATAGACAAGGATCATCTCATTGAGTTCTTCACAGTATCCTATAAGAGAAACCAAATGTCTATGCCGAAGCTTTGACAGCATTTCAATTTCTGTCTTGAACTCAACTAGTCCTTGTTGAGATCGCGAGTTGCCACGTTTTACAGCAACTAAAGCCCCATTCTCCAAAACTCCTCTGTAAACCTTTCCAAATCCACCCACTCCAATAACCAGACTTTCATCAAAGTTACTTGTAGCGTCACGTATCTCTGAAAATGCAAGAACACGACCGAAATTTTGAGAAGGCACTACCGAGGAGAAACTTCCCATTGAAACCTTGGTTTCCGAATTTCCTACATGGGTAGGAAGTGGTTGCCATTCTGGTATAGGCTCCTTAGGCTTCTCTTGGCGCCGGAAATACCGACAAAGACCAGCTATGATGAGCATTAAAATTGAGGATCCTACCAGAGAAAAAACCACTATTAATGCAATTATTCTTTTCTTCTTACGAGTCTTCAAGCGCATGTACTGAGGGCGGAAAATTCCATCCAAACTGTTGTCGCTGTCACTAAGTTTCATAATCTCCAACCCATTAAGGATTGCATTAGGTGCCACATTCCTTTGATTGGGAGGACCAACTTGAACCAGAATTCTGTCTGAGCTACTAGAAACATTTGATACGAAGTCGACATAATAAGCAGCAGACAATTGATTTGTCCCACTAGATATATCAAAAGAGTTCATAGCAGATTGGTTGTTGATATAAACACTGAAAATCAGATTGTTTAAGCCTATACTCACAATATCACAAAAATGCATCCGAATGAGGTAGCAGAAACTGTTGTCAACTTTGAATGACCATGAGATGTTAAACCTTTGATCTCCCACATTCGCATCCGCCATTTCTTGAGCTGTCGAATAAACCATATTGGGTGCAATGTCGACAGAAACCCCGGCTGGGTACTTGACCGTACTAGGGTTCACGGAGACATTATGCGCAGAAGCAGGATTAATAAGGAATGCATGATCTGGTACCCATGTTCTCCACAACGGATCATAGTTTGGCGGTAGAAGAGGTCCTCCCATGTTAAGCCGATAAACTGTTTCAAGTGCAGCATGTGTAGGAATTCCAACCTCAGGACCCAAGGGAATTGGAACAACAGAAGAAGGAAATTGTTTGTCAGGTAAAGAGATTAGCTCTATCCCATTGATGAATGCTGCCGAATGATTCGACGGAGAAAGTGTTAATGTTAACGAATTTGACCTCAAATTGATCACATATTCTTTGAGAAGAAAAGATTTACCGTTGGCTGATTTTGCAAAAGAGAATTCATGAAACAGTGTGATTGCATTAGCTACAACAGAAAAAACTGAGGATTTCAAGTTATAATGGGGAGTATTAACAGCGGAAAAATGTAATCTCAACCAATGCCTACCAATATGTTTGGTTCTAATGGTATAACTAGACGTTTTCTTGAAAACCCGAGCGGTATTGTACAGATTTGAAGCAGGGTGTTTAGAACCAAAAACAACAACATGAGAATTAGGCGATAATTCCAGATTAGAACTCTTTGAATCTGGTACAAATGCTCGACCGTCGTTGTGCCTTAACATTTTATTCCCTCCACAATCAAACAAGAGATTGTCTATAGGACTAAAACCAGTGTGAACGGATCGAACACATATGAAACACAACGGAAGGTATATGAAAATGAACAAATGTGAACGAATACCCATTTCTTCATCCACTAATTCTAAACTCTAATACACACACACACCTTAACGACCCATTTCTTCATTGTCGCCGAGAATCAAAAGATTTGAACTACTACACATTTCTTCATCCACAAAAATGCGAACTAGTAAAAAATTTCAAACACCAATATCTCTACTACATTCAGCAAAACTTGAATGCGGTTGCTACAGATCAATGTAGAGGGTTTGAAGAGACAGTGAATGAGTGAATACCTATAACTAATGTTGAGTTGAGTTCCCTCTTTAGGAGGTACAGGAAATGAATAAGACAGGAAAAAGTGGAGTCATAAAAAGAAGATGTTATTATGATGTTTTGTTTTTGAGAAAGTGGGGGAGACCGATGAATTGACTGAAAAGCAAAAGCTCTGGAGCAGTGGTAGAACTAATGGTCCAATAGAGCTGATGTTCTTCTTGTTACTACTGCTACAGTTTCCAAGATCCGGTCTGTGGAATGGAGATTATTTAATATTACTTGAGAAAGAATGGTGATGGAATCCATTTGTTTTTTCAAAAAAAAAATCGCGGCAATTTAGGGAGAGTCAGTTGGAGGCAACTTATTATAACTTACATACAACCGTCTCTTTCTGTTGTTATCAAGTACAGTAACTGTCGCACTAACTCATTATGCTGAACACGTGTTCCCTTATTATTATCAACAGCTAATATAAACCCGTATAGCTCAGTTGGAGCTAGCAGATAGACTTTCGTATTTGAGACCAGTAGTTTATGTTTCCACATTCTCCTTTCAAAAGAAAAGAAGATGAAAATTTTGGGGCGAAAACGGGATTCCCATACTCTTGTTGTTATAGCATAATGGCAAATTATGGATGATAAAAAACGAAACCAACCAAGTTTCTTATAGTTTTTCAACTAGATATGAATTTGTGCCTAGCTTACAAGAAAAAGGTTGACCAAAATTCATAAACTGGCAGTCTTGAATTGTCCCAGCAAGGCCTATTCCAGCAGTAACACTAACATTTGCTAACTCTCATAATACAAGTTTAACTGAAGATTTGAAATGTTTTGTGGTTATGGGTAAAATGCAAACCAGATTACAATGATGCATTATGCAGTGAACGTGCAAAAGGTTCATCTCCCTATAAGTTCTTTATTTTAATATTGGTTTTTTTTTTTTTTTTTTTTTTTTTTTTTTTTTTTGGTATTCTAAAATTGGTTGTTCATACTATTTTATCAGTCTTTGACTAAGGAGAAGAGCTCACATGCACATATGCTATACACATGATTAATCAAAGTTATTGATTTAGAATTAGATCTAATTAATCATCATTTGACCTCACATAATCAAGAGTTAAGACAACCCCTAAGGCTAAAACCAGGTTCTTGTTTTTAGTTCTATTACAAATCAGGGCCAGGGGTAAGCCAAACATTTTCCCACCACACCACACATTATCCATTTCTCAAGGGGAGAGAGAAAATGAGTTACAAGAAAACACTCGCTAAAAACTAACAGGTTAATATCCAGGGACAGAAAATGGCAGCGGCAGCAGCATTATCAGTCCCAGTAGTGAAATGGGGTTCATTCCTTCCCAAGAAGCAACAGGTAGATTTTCCTTGCAGAACTTGTTGAGATCCATTTTATTGGTGCTCAATATACTTGTATGTTATGGTTTAAATAAAAATATCGCAGAATTCGGCTTTTCGCTGCACAGCATTACCTTCATGTGCAATAAATGCAAGCTCAATGGAGGAAACCTCTCCAGAGGAAAGTGAGTTAGATGTGGCTTCTCTCAGAATTTCATGGTTGATTAAAATTGAACATATATCTAGTAGCAAACAATGTCTCACCATATCCCATCCCAGGTTTGCTTAAGAGGAGGCCGATATTGTTTGGAGTAGGTGCATTGGTCACAAGTTTGTTTCCTGCAAGTTCTGTTTTTGCTAAAGGTATATATATATATATTTTTATTTTTATTTATTTTTATTTTATTTTTTTAACAGAGCTAAAGGTATTTGGGTTTTGTTAACATCTTCCTTTTTCTAATTGTCTCCCAAACTCGTGAAAGAAATGTATCTTTGTCAACTTAGATTTTATGAGATAAGTTTCTCCTGTTATCCGTTTGTTGCAGAAGGACTAGAAAACTATCAAGCTTTTGTTGATTTGCAAGATGGATATACATACTATCATCCTGATGATTGGGTGGTGAGTTTCAATGATAACACTTGAATTACTAAGAATTGGGTAAGATTGTTTACATTCTCTTTGTTCAGGACTTCGATTTTAGAGGACACGATTCAGCATTCAAGGATCGATATTTGCCACTGCAAAATGTTAGAGTGAGCTTCATACCAACTGATAAAAAAGATTTACACGAGTTAGGTCCTATGGATGAGGTAAAAGAGAATATTTCTTTTGCTCAATTCTATGTTCATGTTTTGCAGTTTCTTTCATCCAATTTTATTTCCTTGCCACAGGTAATCTATAATCTGGTGAAACACAAGTTTGCGGCACCAACTCAAAGACCAACTATATTTGACATGCAAGAGGTGAGTTCAATTGACATTTTTCTCTTCAAAAATATAGAAGAAAAGAACTAGCATAGGAGTCACATGAATTTTTTTTAGCAATTTCTTCTATTATTACTGCAGAGAACCGTGGATGGAAGAAACTACTACACATTTGAGTATGATTTGACATCTAAAAATTTCTCTCGCACTGCCTTTGCTACTATCGCCATCGGCAATGGTAAGATAAACCAACTTTATGTCCGCCGCCTATGCAAATATACAGCTTCATAATTTGCTTCATGAGGTGAGATCAGTACTTGATTTTGATTCCTTTCTTCATTTTCAATAGGGAGATATTATACGCTGATTGTGGGAGCCAACGAAAGACGGTGGAAAAAAGTTCGAAACCAACTTAAAGTAGTAGCCGATTCTTTCAAGGTTCTTGAGATTTGAGACAGTGAATTTGCTTCTACATGGCACTGAACTTAATACTTCATTTGTAAAATGAAGATCAAGTCTGTAAATGTTAATTACCGTCGGTATGATAGAAGGCCTCCGTAGCATGATTCCACGAACAGACATGGTATAGGAAACTAATTTACAAGCCATCAAGATGAATGAATGAAGTTCAAAATTTCTCAACAGACTGAATTTCAGTCTTTCTCAAGCCTGGCCAAACAAACCGTAAACAGAAAGAATGCAACTTTCTTTTGATTCTCTAACCAGTTAACTTTCTTTTACTTCACCAAAATCGAAAAGTGATTCAGGGGCTTCAGTTTTTGAAACTTTTTTGAAGCCCCTGCACTATTTACTTCAAATGTCCAGCCGAATTATAAGGGGGTGTAAAAAAATCGTGAAATGACTAAGTTAACCTTATACTAATTTATACTAATTCTTACCCAAATTTACCCCACCCTAATTACAAACATAAATACTTATATCCCACACAAAAAAAATCAAAACCTAACAATCAAAACATCAAAATTTCTCCCCTCTTTTCTCCTCTCTTACCTCTCTTTTCTTCCCCATTTCCTCTCCACATTTCTCATTTTCGAGTTTTTGATCATGGATGGAACCAAAACTGATGCAACAATGGAGCAGCAAAGGTAAGCATCCAAACCCACTCTCTTGTTATTGATTTTGGTGCTAAAACTAGGTAAGATTCACTCCATGAAAATCAAAAAACGAGTTCCAGAACTACTTACGGCTGGCTATTAGAGCCGTAAGTCCCTCTTACGTCTCGCATCTGAAGAACAGCTAGCCGTAAGTAGTTTGTTAGGTAAGCCATTAAAGCTCCAGATCCAAGCCGTAAGTTCAGTTTAGTAGCCGTAAGTTAGTTACGTCTCATTTCGATACTTAGTTACTAGCCGTAAGTTTCTGTAAATCAAAATTTTTTTGTCGCAAGATTACAGGCCGTAAGTACAAACTTAGCAGCCGTAAGTTTAGTTACGGCTGCATATCTATTTGGATTAGTAGCCGTAGGTTGAGTTACGGCTGCATTTCTATTTGGATTAGTAGCCGTAAGTTACACTGACAACCAATTTTCTCACATTTCTCTGCCATATTTTGCGCTTCAGAGAACCAGACTCAGTACAGATTCCTGAATCCAGTGTTGTGATTGAACCAAATAAAACTAGCCAAGTTATTGAGGAACTTCCACAAGAAGGTGCAGAAAGGGAGTATCTTCCTGCCATAAGATCACCAATTCGTAATATTCTACCACTATTGGGTGATGACCCTGATCCTGGCCCCAGCTATATCCCTTGCACTTGTAACCTTAATGAGCGACCAATCCGTAATCTTCGACGCAAGAGAGTTGGTGAGGTGGACGACGTTCCTTGTCGCAATAGAATTTGTGTTGTTGTAGAACGTCTTCGTCCACTTGTCGAGGCGAATGGCGGACCAAGCTTTGAACTAATCCGCAGCCGAACATGGTTTGGAACTGGAAATGTTAGTTGATTTTGATTATGTGTTGAGTACGGTTCTTCTTTTATGTTATGTGTAAACCTAAACATCTATGGGTGAACCAATTATGTGTTTTAATGGTTGAATATTAGTAGTTGTATCATCTATATTTGAAATTAGTAGTTATGTTGTATTTACTATTTACACCCGCAGGAACAACCCATGCTCTCTTTTTGCACCCCAATTGGCCACATGTGCGGAACACACGCGTGTGCAATAAAACCTTTAATAAAAAGCCAAAGGGGCTTCTTCTTTTTTCTTTTTCTTTCTTCTTCTTCTTCTTCTTCTACGCCTCCTTTCTCTCTTTCTCTTCTTCTCTTCTATTTCCTCGTCTCGCTTAATTGGCGATTACGAATACTTTCATCGGCGATTAAATTCTATAAAAGCATGACGAAGAAATCAAAACCAAAGGAGGGGGAAGAACCCACTCGACCAAGAGCGGTTTTCTCCAAAAACCCACCGCCACTATTAACCCCTCCACTACAACCGCCTCCACAATTTCAATCCAACCCCGAAATGGTCTCCCAAAGGTAAGAATTGAATACCCATCTCTCCAATTTCAGTTTTTATTTCTTAGATTTATTTTTCGAAATGTAACTAGGGCAACATTGCGGTTACAGTGTTAGTTACGGCTACTTAGGTTTTCACGTTTGTAGCCGTAAGTTTCTTTAGTGAAACCAAAGTTGTATCACAGAGTTAGTGGCCGTAAGTGGTAATTATCAGCTGTAAGTATAGTTACGTCTCCAAAAATTTTTGCCTTACCAGCCGTAAGTACTCCTGTAACTTTTGGATACCAAATGTCAACTAGTTACGGCTACTAATTGCTTATAACTTTCAGCCGTAAGTTACTTACGTCGACTTTCGATAGGGGCATTTGTAGCCGTAGGTTAGTTACGTTTTGCTTCTTCAACCCTTATGTAGCCGTAAGTAGTAATTTATTTCCTTGGTTATGTTGTTTCAAACAGTCGTTGTTCACCAAATGTTTACCACAGGCGGAAGAAAAAGGGAGCTAATGACATGACCCCTGTTGCTTCCCCCCCAGCTCGTGGGGGTGTTAATTTGCACGCCGGCAACAGAGGTGCAAGGGTAGGGGTAGGTGAGGGAGGAAGTGGGAGCGGTGAACATATTTTGGAGGATGTTGCTCCAATTGATGATGCTGTAGTTTCTGAGGAACCACCACCAAATTTGTTATTGACACAAGCAAGCTCGCCTGAACATCCAGCACAAGCAAGCTCGTCTCAACATCAAGAACAGGCAAGCTCGTCTCAACATGTAGCACAAGCTAGCTCGTCTCAACAGCCACCAAACGAAAGGAAGGAGAGAAAGAAAGCTGGACCTAGACACCAAAAAATTCCAAAGGACGGGTTTTTACCACCAAAGGAAGACGGCAGACTTTGGGGTGAGGCGGAGGATCCAAGTGTGTTAATTGGTTACGAGCATTCGTGGGCCGCACAAGTTTGTAAGCAAGCGGTATGAATCAATACTTTTCCCACTTTACTATAATCTTACTTTCAAAATCTAAAATTTAAACGTTTTGTATTTTAGGATCATAAAGATGCAGTTGTGCTTTTGAAGCACCAAAAGGCCGGGGTTTGGTCCATTGATGAAGAATCACCAAAGGTTAAGGCTCTGGTTAAGGCTTCAGCATTGTGGCCTGGAATTGAGAATTCTCAAGTTGTCCATGACAGTATTGTGACTGCCGCTTTGAGAGGGAGATACTGTCCTGAAACCGACACCTTTCATTTTGGATTCGGCGAGATGACTCTCCTCTTGGACGATATGTGGTCCATTGCCCACCTCCAAAACGAAGGCAAAGCGGTTCACGAAGGGTACAGTGAAAGGATGGCTTGGCCAAAACTGTATGAACTATGTTTCGACACTCTTGGGTGGAGCCAATCCAAATGTGAGGAGGAATTCTGGATTGCTTCATCCCAGAGTGAGGAAGACCTAAGAAGAACCGCATCCAAACAGTTGGTTCGAAAGGTAAAGCTTGATAGGTTGAGGCCTGAGTTTGGGGGTACACTCAAGATGGACCTTTCTGATGATAGGGCTAAGCAGGTGGCCATAGCTTTCTTGTTGCACCAACTTGGTACCATTTTCTTCCCCGACCAGAGTGGAAATCGGGTGAATATTGGCTACCTTCAGTTGTTGAGGACCATTGAGGGCACCCACGACTATTCGTGGGGTTCGGCAACCCTTGCCTTCCTTTTAGACGGTCTTAGAAAGGCCTCGAGGGCGGGTGCTAGCAACATTGCTGGAAATGTTGGTGTTTTACAGGTAATTTTTGATTTTCCATCTTCATTTTATCGTAATATGTTATGTTCATCTTCATTTGATTTGTAACCCAACGTTATGTTTTCAATTTCAATCATGGTTTTATGACCATTTTCCAACACTTGAGATACGCCCAAGATTGAACCGACACTGGAAGCAGGACAAGGTTCCTGAGGTTGATGGGGATGATGAGGATGATGAGGATGATGAGGATGATGATCCTAATGACGATCGCCCAACATGTATGAAGTATCCTTTCGAACAAAACCAACTAAGAAAGAAGCATCAGAAGATAGAGTGGTTGAGGGAGCAATTAGACGACTTAGATGCATCCCAAGTGGTGTTTGATCCATACATGCGTATAGACCCGGAAACGGGGGATGACAAGCGTGAGCTTTCACCACTTGCTGGCTATAATGGGCCTATCTATCATCCTCATGGGTTTGTCATGACTAATCCTAGGCGATGTCTCCGTCAAATTGGTTTTGTTCAGACTGTTGTTCGTCATGAGAACTTCAAATTGCAACCAATAGAGGATGGTACTAAAATTGAAAACAGCCACAGCAAGATGGTCTATTCTCCAACTCCATCAACGGACGTATGGAACAATCGTCACCAACCACAATACAACATCCAAATGGGCGAGCTGATTCCTGAATTGGGCACAAAAGAGGCCACCCCAGATTATTTGCCATGGTTCCACAAGTGGGGTCATCTTTATGTGATCAACCACGATCCGGAAGCAATCCGCATCATCGAACAAGAGAAAGCCAAACTCAAGAAGGCCGTTGAAGGGAAGGGGAAGAAATCGTTGGAGTTGTTGGGTAAAATGGCCAAAATTGGGGTAAGCACACTATAAATTCATCATAGTTATGATTCATTGGTCTTAAACTAATCCTACTTATGTTATTTGCAGCAAAAACGAGTGCAAATGTTGGTAAAGAGCATGTGCGCCCACATCTCCAGTGGCAAATCTTTGAGTGTAAGTAAACAGGAAGTTCTCAAGAACCAAATCCAAGGAATTCATGACCTTGGACCCCAAGGAGATGCGCTTTTTGAATGCTTCGAGAGAGGTACCAAGAGGCCGCGTGAATCCTCATCTTCTCGCCAGCCTCCTCAAGTATCGGATGAAGAAGAATATATTGATGAAGAGGAGGTTATTGAACAACGTCGAACTCGAGGTGGTGGTCCTTACATTGGTGAACCAAGAGGTAGTCGTGCTCAAAATGATGGTCCTCGCACTCGTGGGGGTAGAGCTGGACCAAAAGGCGGTTCTGGAAAAGGCAAAAAACATGCTCATAAGTGAAAAACTTATGCCCATTATGAGTGAAAAACTTATGTTATGAATCTGGAATTTATTTTAGCTTGTTTTGGATATTAGGTATGCTTTTGTTTATGGATGAATGTGTGGTTTTGTTATATTGGGAAACTTGGGTGTTTACTTATGTTATGACTTGGGTTTGATAGGTGTAAGGCATCTATGTATGTTAAAAATTAGCATTGTTTTATAGTTACAGGAGTAGTTACGGCTACTGAAAATACCCTGGTACCAGCCGTAAGTCAAGTTACGGCTACACTTTCCCAGACGTAAGTCAAGTTACGGTTACTAAGCCAAATACAAATTCAGCCGTAACTAAACTTACGGCTGCTAAGTTGTACTTACGGCTGCTAACCTTGCGACACAAATTTTTGATTTACATTGAACTTACGGCTACCAAGTATAGTATCGGTATTAGCCGTAAGTAAGTTACGGCCACTAAGATGGACTTACGTCTTGCATCTGAAGCTTTAATGGCAGCCTAACTTACGGCTAGTTGTTCTTCAGATTGCAGCCGTAAGTACTTCTGGTTCACGAATTTTGATTTTCATGGAGTGAATGTGACCTAGTTTTTCAATGAAGTTAGCCTCAATGGAAGGAGATACATCTACCTTCATTTGGGTGCTTGATTTACTCATTTTGGTTGAGTGAATCAAGTTTGGGTTTTTTAGAAAAAAAGTTAGGTTTTTTTTTTCTCTTCTTCTTCTCCAGTTTTTCACTGATTTTCAGTTTTTGATTAAGTTTTTTTTAAGTTTGTTAATTATACTTTTGGTTAATCACTGATTATCAATTTGGTTAATCACCGATTATCAAAACATAAAAGGGTAGTTTTGGTATTAAAAAAAAATACATAGGGGGAGAGCACAATTACTTCGGGGAAACTGTGATCCGAGGGCTTCAGTTTTTTTCGAAGCCCCTGAATCACTTTTCTTAATTTACGAAGGGGGACAAATCAGAAACTCAAGTGCGACTCTCCAAAAGAATGAGACACACAAACTGCCGAGTGCAAATTCTCAAGCACAGATCCTTCTCACGCCACCCATATTCCACAAAGCCTATTTGAA
The DNA here is from genome assembly GCA_023529015.1 of Papaver nudicaule. Classification (NCBI taxonomy): domain Eukaryota; kingdom Viridiplantae; phylum Streptophyta; class Magnoliopsida; order Ranunculales; family Papaveraceae; genus Papaver; species Papaver nudicaule. Next base: position 6,851 of record JAJJMA010200499.1, on the reverse strand, counting down.
GTATCCTAAATCTGAATATTCTCAACTGCCACCACCCTCAACTGTAAAAGACAAACATACTTACAAACCAATCCATTCTTTTCATCTTTCTTTCTACAACTCCCACCAACCAATTAAAAATAGAAGAAGATCAGCAAATGGGTGGAATGAGGACTTGACTAAATATAAAATTTACATCAATTACAGACCAATCACCTATACAAGCCGATGCTGCTGCCTACGACCCTGTCCAAAGTGGGGTTGCATTAATCGAACATATAAACCATTCGATGATACCAAGTTATCATGGGTACCTTGTTCCACAATTTTGCCACCATTTAGAACCACAATATTGTCTACATGCCTCATCATAGCTGCTCTATGAGCAATAAGAATAGTTGTTTTATTCCCCATGACTAATGTATCCAGAGCTTCTTGTACCACACGGCTCGATTCGGACTCAATTGAAGAACTGGCCTCATCCAATAACAAAATGGGTGCATTTTTCAGCACAACACGCGCAATGGCGATTCTTTGTTTTTGTCCAGGTGTCAGATCCACCCCCCTCATACCCACATGTGTGTCGTAACCATGCGGAAAACTACTGATGAAATGGTGAGCATTTGCTATTCGTGCTGCCTCCTTCATCTCGGCCTCTGTTGCGTTATGCCTTGCATAGATAATGTTCTCTCTTATGGTTGTTGAGAAGATGATTGGTTCCTGTTGAATAAGACCCATGTGGTTCCTTAACCATCTTAGGTTAAAAAGCTTCAAATCTCGGCCGTCCAGTAATACTTGACCAGCGACTGGATCATAAAACCTTTCCATCAAAGAGATTATGGTGCTTTTCCCAGATCCTGAAACTCCCACGACCGCTATAGTCTGCCCTCCGCTGATTTTGAGGCTAAAATTGCTTAGTATCATAATTTCAGGACGAGATGGATAACAGAAATCAACATTTTTCAGCTCAATGCTTCCATAGACATTAGGAGGCTTCAATCCAGTGTTATCATCAGGGTCAATCTTGGGTGCACGGTCTATGATTTCGAATACTGAAGCGAGGGATTTTCGTCGTTTAAGAATGTACGGAGCCAGGCCAAAAGGCTCAACAAGGGCAAAGGTTGCAAATGAAAAGACCATGTACTCCTTCAGAGCTGTGGGCAGATCCACACGGCCATTTCTAACAGATATAGCAGTGTACCATAGTAGGAGAGCATTGCAGGCAAAAAGCAGAAACTGTGAAAAGCCAAAGGCAAAACCAATGGCCATCCCATGGAGGAAGCTCTGCTTGAATATTTTTACCAGCTGCAATCTGTAGAGCTCCATTACCTTGTTACCAGCACAGAATGCCACAACAGTGTAAATGTTTCTAACCGAATCCTCAAGGACCAAAGATGCTTTTCTATGCATCTCTTGAATACCTCGCGAGAACCCTGCAAGCCACAGCTTCTGCAAAATGCAAATTTACAAGTCTTAGGTCTCATCGAGGTAACGATTTCAGGTTATTAAAGTGTCACGAATACAAAATCACATGTAGACCAATGAGATTGAGACCATTTCTCATATTAATGGGCATGGGGAGAACAGTTCCATCTAGAAAATAATAGAATGAAATCCACGGGTAAAAACAGAAAAGTAGATTGAGAACAACTGCTTTAAACTTCACGGAATCTTTTTTTCCTTGTTCACATAGAGGTTAAGTGCAAACCTGAGCAATGGCAGAGATGATTAGGACTGGCAGGGTTGCCAAAGCCACTAGTGCTATCCGCCATTCCAACAGCATCCCAATAAGAAGAGCCACAACCACAGCTGTACTGTCCTGGATAAATATAGAAAGCCGGTTGCTGAAAGCAGCACGGACAAAAGTAGCATCATTTGCCAAGCGCATGGATAAGTTGTCAGCACTATTATCTTCTTCATCGAACCAACCAACTTCGTTCCGCAACATTGCTGGATGAAAACAGAAATGCTTTAGCTCAGAACGAAAAGTCCTTCTGCAAACATCTTACCCAGAAAGCACATAAAGAAACTACTATTATGCCTACCCAAGAAACAGGGTATAAAGCATGAACATAAATACCTGAAAACATCATTCTTCTAACTCGTTCAGTCATTTTCTCCCCCATTATACCAAAATAAAAGTGCTGCAGGAAGTTCGCCACCACTGTTACAACTCCCATGCCAACAATGAACAAACACCATTTGTCCACTTCATAGCGTTGATGATGACCAGTATCTCTATAATACGCTACCATAACCAGAGCAAGAAGATACGCAAGAAGAGGATTAAAAGAACCAAAAATAGCAGCTCCTGAGCTTCCTAAAAGAGCATAAAACCACTCAGGGAAACTGAGCTCCGCCAGCCGCCAAAGCGATGGAGGTTTCTGAAGCTGCGTGTCCTTCACATATTTCTGCTTTACTGGGATATCATCATCAAATGAACTGAGGGGTTGACTAAAGTTCTTTGAGTGTGAACGCTCATTTTCAGGGTCAGATACTAAAAGTGGTGAAATAGGGGATTCAGGGTCTGAGCCAGTTGAGAATTGATGTTTTGCAGATGGGATATCAAGTTTGGGTAGCTCAGGTAACCTCATCTCAAAACTGTCATGCCCTTTTACAGATGGTGCCTCATCTGTAGAAGCCAATGGCATCCCATTTTCTGATATTTGCTCTGAAGGTGGACTCTGAAGTTTTGGCAACTCTTGCGAATTAAATGTGGCATCTGAGGCCCAAAATGCATGGGTACCATGTGCTCGCTGAAGAGAGGGTGACTTACTCATCCTAGGAGATGATGATTCTTGAGAAATATGATCTAATGAGATGTCTTTCTCGTTTTGACTAGTTGTGGTGTCTCTGTTCCTCATAGGCGTCCTGAAGAGAATACGAAGGAACAGAGTAATGTAAATCCCTAAACAAGAGTAGACTGACAGTATGCCAAAAAAAAAGTACTTGTAGTAAGCTACATCTATGGAGTTCGCAAAAACTACTTCGATCACTAATGAACATGACAAAAAATGTATCTGCACATAACCAGGCTCACAGATGAGAATAAGATTGAAGGGAGGAGTCTTCAATAAGATTACAAAGCTTGACTGGGCGTGCAAAAAAGTATGCAGGCTTCTAGATGACACACACACACAAAAAAAAAAAAAAGAAAAAAAAAAAAAAAAAAAAAAAAGAGAAAAACCATGTAACTTGTGGATCCTGATAAACCTGGTGGCGTGTTTGTTTGGAGGGAATGAAATCACCTTCCCGTAAATACAATTCCATTCCCATGTTTGGTATAGGAGTAGAAGGGGGATAAAAAAAGGATTCCTCCCAAATAGGGTAAATCAAAACCCATGTGGGGTGGTGGGTTTCAGATCCCCCTCTTCAAGGAGTATGATTCCTGGGATTGCGATTCCTTTCCCACCATCCAAACAAGCTGTAGGTGTTATAAATGTGCAATGAGAAAGATGAGAACCGTATGATGGATGCAACTCGCAACACTCTTGCACAATCAACTGATATGGCTAACCAAATGTAGAAGCATAATAAAACCTCACTGGATGAAGCAATTGGCTTTACTTACTAGTTTTGGCCAACTAAAGTTTACCTATGAACAATAGCTAATTCTAGAGTTCAGCTTAAAACCAAACGAGGGAAATTGCTAAATACCTCTTGGGAAGCTTTGCTGCTTCTTCACATCTAAGAAGCTCTGTGTATAGGCCGTTCAGGCTTAACAGCTCATCATGTGTGCCCATTTCAACAAGTTGACCCTCCTCCATGACAGCAATATAGTCAGCATTCTTTATAAAGCTAAGTTGTCGAGCTATTATTATAGTTGAGCGTCCCAACATGAGGACATCTAGAGCCTCCTGAACAGCCTTTTCTGCTTCAAAATCAAGACCGCCAGTAACCTCGTCAAGCAGGAGAATAGATGGGTTTGAAAGCACTGCCCTAGCAACAGATAATTTTATCTTCTGTTCTTCCGTTAAAGCCAAACCAGCTCTACCAACCTGAAATGCATAAATGATGAGAAACCCACAGAAAACATCTTAATTTCAGAAATAAACAAGCGATAGCAATACCTATTGTTCATAAGGTATTTACCTGTGTTTCGTATCCTTTCTCGAGAGAGCTAATGAATGAATGTGCATGTGCTATTTTAGCCGCCTCTTCAATTTCATCGGAGGTAGCACCAGATCGCCCATACGCAATATTATCTCTGATGCTCAAACTTAGCAAGGCAGGCTCTTGAGTGACAAGTCCTATCTGACTTCTTAGCCATTCTACTTTCAGGTTTTTAATATTCTCACCATCCAAAAGAACCTCTCCTACATCAAGATATTCAATGTCAGTGCGTATTCACAGGAATTTGAAGAGAAAAACAGCAGAAGAAAATGAAAAAGCTTCACAACCATAATACCTAACGTAGGATCATAAAACCTTTCCATTAGAGGAATAATACTGCTTTTTCCTGAGCCATTCCTTCCAACAAGTGCCACAGTTTTTCTAGCAGGTACAGTCAGGAAAAAACCACTCAGGATTGGTATCTCTGGCCGAGATAGGTAGCTGAAATAAACATTCCGGAACTCAATGGTTCCTTGCACAGTAACCAAGGTATTTCCTTCCTGATTCACCGAAGAGGTTGACCGGCTAATCATCTCATATAATCTATAAGCAGCAATACGGCCTTGCTCAAACGCATAGAAGTTTGTTGCTGCTTGATTCAGCCCACTACATGTGATAAAAGATTGCAGTTAAGACAATGTGTGGAATTTTTTTTTAATCAATACATGTGCAAAAAGGACCGGTACAAAAAATACTTACAGGCCACTCAAAATAACAGAAAACAAAGCTATTATGATCTCATCGCCCTGTTTTTTTTTATTGTTGAGCAGGAACCTTCCAACCCAAAGCTGCAAAGCACATGAACAAATGGCAAGTCCATATGTAAAACCAAGTCCAAGACCTTGCACGAGACTTATCAGTATACCATATCTCAACGTTGCTTGGAGCGAAGTGGCATAAGAATACTTGGCTAATGTTTCATTTGTGAAAGCATATAAGGTCCTCACGTAAGAGATTGCCTGCACAAGTAATAAAATTTTGTTTTATGACTGCATAATGGGAACTATCGTAATCACAATGCAATTAATGCACATAAGAATGACGGATAAACAACTAACCTGCTCAGCGATGCTTGCTGCTTCGGCATAAGCATCTTGAATATTTTCGGCAAGCCTGTGAAGAAATATGTTTGATATCCCACCAGCAGCAACAATAAATGGACCAGTGGCTATTGTTAAGAGTGCAATTTGCCAGCAGTTGATAAACCCGATGACAAGACCACCAAAAAATGTAGCCATATTATGGATATAATTTCCAACCTGTTACACAAATTCCATATTACATTAAGTAACATCTAATGATAGCATAGCAGAAGCAGGACAAATTTGAAGTTAGCTCACTTAAAATCCTCATGAAACAAACATGGTCTTTTGAGCTGGGAAAAAATATCAGGTGAAAATGTGTATACTTTCTATTCCATGGTCACGCACCAAGACAACACAGTGTCACTACTAGAGCTTACCTTCTCACTAAGAGCTGACTGAATAAGCAGCACATCACTCAATACTTGGCTCACAATATCCCCATTGTTCCCATATGTGTCAAAGAAACTCATATCCTGGTTAAGTAACACCTGAACATACTTCGACCTAATGACAGCAGTCTGCCTCTCCCCAGTAAGAATCCAACATGACACCTCTGCTCACAAAATCAAATTACTTCATAAGTATATTGAATAACTTCAAATCAACAACAAATACACCAACACTCGGAGACACATAATGCATACCGATCCACGCGGCGGCAAAAACAGCAACCGCAATGTAAATTATGTATAGTGAATACTGCAGCACAAACCATAACACAATTAAATAATCAATTTGAAGAAAAAAAAACATGAAGAAAAAAAAGACAAACCAAAATTAGGGTTTGAAAAGATGTTCACCTTAGTGAATTCCTGAAACAAGACATCAGAATTTGGGGCGCTCCCTTTGATACTTAGTAAATGAATAACTTTCCCAAAGAAATGTAAATAAACAACAAGAGCAGTTCCATGAGCAGCAGCAGCTAGTGAACCAACAACCATTAAAAACCAATCAAAAGTATCAGCATGTGCAAATAAACTAGAGAAAGGTACAGCAGCAGGTGGTGGCTCCATTTCCTCATCTCCCTCATCAATATCTTCATCATCTTCAGCATTATTCATTGATTCAACATTTGAATCTATATATGGTGATGGTGATTCTGGTGGTTCAGATACTTCTGATACTGGTGTTAATGGTTGTACATGTGATGGTGACCATCCAAACAATCCCCTTGATACCATCATCTTTACTAAATTATTAGTAAAGAAAACCCTAAAACCCTAATTCTACATAATCACACTTCATATGACTAACTCAACGGATCTATGAGGAGTAATTAAGTAGTTTCTTCTTCTTCTTCAACTAATTATTCAATTTCTCAAGTAAATCGAAGATCAAAAGACTGAAAAGAGCTGATTAAGAATAATTTTGACGAGTGTAGACAGATAGGATGTCAATTTAGTTCTGGAAAACGGTCGTTTTTTTTTTTTTTTTTCTGAACTGAAAAGAAAGAAAATTCTTTCAATATTTTTTCTCTTTCTGGAAACTCAATGGCAGTTACCGGCGTTACGAGCTAAAGAAATTTTGATTTTGATTTTTATTAAATTGATTTATTTTATCTTGATTTTTAATACTAAATTTTTCTATCCCCAACCACAACAACAACACACAATGTAGACATCATTGTGCCGCGCCAGTCCATTCCACCTTTGCTTTGTTTTTCTTTCTCTTTTT
>JAJJMA010200477.1:6379-31870 GCA_023529015.1 Papaver nudicaule | reverse complement strand
GCATGGTTCGAGGCAGTTTGTTAACACTGTAAGTTCAACAACCACTCTTTTTTTTTGAGGGGAAAAGTTAACTTTATTGATTAATGAAAAGGAGATAAACTCAAAATTTACATATCAGTAGCCTCAACTCATATCAAAAATGTAAATTGTGAACACTAATTACAAATTATGTTCTTCCAATGAGTTATTAGTTGGCTAAATCTATATCCCCAAAACCATTTGGATGTTGAGCTCCACAAAAATATGAATGACTTGACTTCATTTATTGTAGCTCCTACATTTCTTGGCCTGCTATTTGCCATTCTTCTTCTATTTCTTTCCAACCAAATAGCCCAACATATTGCAAAAATCATCAATGGCCAAATTTTCCTGCCCCTCTTTCTTCCCCTTCTGTTTTGCCAAGCTAGCAATTGTCTTAGTAGACAATCATTTTGAACCCACTTCATATCGAAACTATTCAAAAAGTAATTCCATATGCCTGTTGCATAATCACAATGTAAGAAGAGATGACTGACCGATTCTAGGCATGTATTGCACAAAGCACACATCTGATTTTGTATATGAACTCCTCTTCTTGATAAGTTATCTGTTGTAGCAATTGTGTTTTGAGAGGCAGACCACATGAAGAAGATTACCTTTGGTGGAACATGTTTAATCCAAATACACGTGGGAGGTATTTCTATTGCTGGTGTGTTAGTTTGCTCTAGGAGCCATTCATATGCTGCCGCAGAAGAGAAATCTTTGCCTCTGATACAGTTGAGTTCATCTTCTTCCAAGGATAGAGCAGGTGGAATGCCTATGAAGGAGAACAATTCTGTTACTTCTGTTACTTCAGCTAACCTCAAATTCCTTTTTAACTGTAAGTTCCACTGTCCATTTTCTACCATTTGATGCAGTGTAGAATCTTTTTGAGTAGACACCTTGAAAATCTTTGGGAATTTATCTTTTAAAGCCTCATTGCCTATCCATAAGTCCCACCAAAATAATATTGTTTTACCATTCTTGATTTGCATCTCAGACATACCTTGTACAATGTATTTATACTTCTGTATGCCTTTCCAGAAACCTCTCCCATAAGTCTCTTCATTATCTTGCACCCACATATCAGCTTCTCTTCCTTTCATCTTATTCTGAATTACCTTTCTCCATAAATTTTTCTTTTCCTTCATATATCTCCATGACCATTTAGCTAAAAGTGATTTGTTAGCTAATCTGATGCATCTTATACCCATCCCTCCTTGTTTTTTGGGTCTGCAAAGTTTTTCCCAAGCAATCCAATGTATTTTCCTTCTTTCATCTGTGGATCCCCATAAGAATTGCTTCATTATCTTCTCTAATTTTCTTTCCACCTCAACTGGTAATGGGAACATAGACAGGAAATAAATTGGGATGCTAGATAATGTGCTTTTGATCAGTGTAATTCTTCCAGCTTTTGTAAAGAACTTCCTTTTCCACATAGCTAACTTTTTCTGAAATTTCTCAATGACACAGTCCCACATAGGTATGTTTTTGTACTTTGCTCCCACTGGCATTCCTAGATACTTAAGTGGAAGTTTCTCTATCTTGCAGTTGAGGATGTTAGCTATAGGTTGCACTATGTGGTCTGCTCCAATACTAATGACAGCACTTTTGGTAAGATTCACAGGAAGCCCTGTGATAGCTTCAAAAATCTGCAAAATCATTAGTAAATTTTCTGCTTCCTCTTCAGTTGCATCAATGAATACAATTGTATCATCTGCATATTGAAGGTGTGTAATTTGCACTTGCTGACTGACATTGAATCCAGAGATCATATGTAGTTCACTAGCTTTCTTCATCAATTTGTGAAACACTTCAGCAACCAGAATAAAAAGGAAGGGAGAGATTGGATCACCTTGCCTTAATCCTTTTTGAGGTGTGAATTTCTTTGTAGAGCTGCCATTCACCAAAACTGAGTGTTGAGCTGTCTGCACACACCACAATATCCAGTTCACCCACTTTGTACCAAAACCTGAAGCTTTTAATACATGACCAACAGTATGCCATGACACATTATCAAAAGCTTTTTGTATATCTAACTTGCACATTATTCCTGGTCTTCCACTTCTTAGTCTTGAATCCAATAATTCCCCAGCAATAAGTATATTGTCTAGTATTTGTCTATCTTTTAGAAATGCCCCTTGATTTTCTGAGATTAACTTAGGCAAAACTAGCTTAAATCTTTGAGTGAGAATTTTGGATATAATCTTGTATATGCTGCTGACCAAACTAATTGGCCTAAAGTCTTGTGGCTTGCCAACTTGCTCTACCTTAGGAATTAAACTAATAAATGAACAGCTGGTTCTCCAATCCATACCTTCCTGAAGCTGGAATTCTTGAACCACTTGCATAAAGTCCTCTTTGATGATGTGCCATGCCCTTTTGAAGAAGTCCATGTTGAAACCATCTGGACCAGGCGATTTATGCTTCTTAAAGTTCTTAATAATGCTCCAAACTTCTTCCTCTGAGATGTCTCTTTCTAAGTTATGTGCTTCTTCTTCAGAAATTTTTGAGAAATGTATATCATCCAATTGTGGTCTGAGTGGATGATCCTCTTGAAACAGCTTGAAAAAATAGCTTGAGATTTCTTCTTCAATATCTTCTTGGCAAAAATTGTCTTGCTCATTAATAACCAGTTTTTGAATAGTATTTCTCCTTCTTCTGCCATTTGCCAGAGTGTGAAAATACTTAGTACAAGCATCCCCTTCTCTGAAATGTAAAGTTTTGGCTCTATCTTTCCATTTTCTGCTGTTGTTGAGATTAATCTGCTTCAGTTCAGCACACATATCTATTCTATCTCCATATTGTGCTGTAGTCAGTAACCCAATCTCTTCTAACTTGTTTAATACATCTATTTTTTCAGTTATACTTTGCTTTTTTTCTGCCACTTTGCCATATGTTTCTTTAGCCCAACTTCTTAAAATATGCTTCAGGTTTTGGAATTTCTTGCACATAATAGAACTAGGGGTACCTTCATATTGAAATGCATTCCACCAGATCTGTAAGTTTGGTATGAAAGAAGGGTGATCCAACCAGTAGCTTTCAATTCTGAAGGGTGGTTTTTTTCTGTTGATATTGGCAGTTGAAAGAAGTAAGGGGGAGTGATCTGATATGGTTCTTGTAAGGACAGTTTGAGTTAGAAGAGGAAACTTATCTTGGAATGATTTGGACACCAGAAATCTGTCCAGCCTACACAAAATAGGGTCTCTTTGCATATTAGACCAAGTAAACATTCCTCCATTTAATGGTAAATCTATTAGCTCGTGCTCCTCCATAAACTCATTGAACAGTCTTCTTCCTCTAGTTGATCCTCCTAGTTTGTTCCTTTCTCTTCTTCTTCTTGTAGCATTAAAATCTCCAGCTATGCACCAATTTTCACTTGCCCACCCCACCAAATCTTCCAGTTCTTCCCAAAATTCAAATCTCCCCCAATAAGAGCATGGTGAGTAAACATTGGTGAGACTCCATTCAAAATCGTCATTAGTATTTTTAAATCTTTGAGACAAAGTATGTGGTCCTACTATTTCATCTACACACTGTAAGATATTGGAATCCCAAATGGTTAGCAGTCCACCAGATAAACCTTCAGATGGAATGGCTCTCCATTGATAATTTTCATTTCCCCAAATCTGTTTAATCATGTAATCAGTAATTTTCATCATATGCGTTTCTTGAATGAGTACAACAGTTGGCCTTGTTTTGTTTATTAACTCTTTCAATGCCTCCATTTTCTCCCAAGCTGATAACCCTCTCATATTCCAATTGAGTATTTTAAGATCCATTGAGACCATCTGATGCCAAGTTTGCAGTATAACCTTCTCCATTAGCTAGGTTTACCTCTGTCGTTTCTTCAATTTCATCTTCACTGCTCATAATTTCTTCAATTCTTCTTAAAGGGCTGATAATTCTTGCTTCACTCAGCCTTAGATGTTTAGCCACAATATCTGCATATACCAATCTAGCTTTGTCCCCTCTATCACCAAAACCTGCTCCGATGTTAGTGGTAGCCTCCATTAATTGATCAACTGTATTGTATATAATTCTTCTTCTTACTCTTTCTCTGGTATTATTGATTGGGATTACAGAGCTTTGAACCACTTCCACTGTGTTTGCCGTTTCAGATGTAGCAATATTCTCTACATAGTTATCTGAAGATATTTGTATTGTATTTTCTACTTCTTTTTCTCTTTCTGTTGTGAGAAGCACTAACCCCGGATTTGACCTTGTGATTATATCTTCAACAAAATCTTCAGAGATATTTGCGACAGAATTTTCAATCTCCACCTCATTTTCAGCCATCTGAATTGGCTCATTCAGATTTGGAATATTCTGATTCATCTGAATACTGTTAAATCTGTTAAAACACTCTATAATGGACCTTTGTTTGGGCTGCCCCAAGTTAGTGCTTTTAAAAATCTCCTTCTTTTTTTTTTGGGCTGAAAAAAACTTCTCAAATAAACGTTTTATCGGGTTACTGTTTAAAACCGGTTCCAGCTTTGATTTTGAATTTGAAATTTCCTGACACAAAACGTTATTCACTTCCACCTGCTTTTGTCCATTACACTGATTACTGTCAGAGAGATTTGAGTTTTGAATTTTGTTACCTTTATCCAACTGTTGCATCCCAGCCGAGTACTGGTTACCGGTCACCCTCCTCGCCAGTGAAAACTTCCAGTCCCAACTAATGGCCAAGGTGAATTTTTTCCCTTCTAACTCCACATCAACTGCCACTGGAATTTCATGGATGTTGCCTTTTACCCCAATTCTGCAACAATTATGAGTTTTGGTAGCCGTATCTAGGTCGACTTCTGTTAGTCCTCCCAGCTTATCTCCGATAATTTTGAAGTTATTCCGACTCCAAAGATATTCCGGCAATCCCTGAATTTGAACCCATTTTTGAGCTCTGCTAATGACTTCATGCGATATGCCTTCGTCAAAATTAATCCATCTTTTGATTTCAATTGAGGTACCTTTAACCATCCATCTGATTGGTTTCCAACAGCTCTCCCATTCTTGGTCATTTTCAGGTTTAAAGCTGGCAGTATTGTTATCAATGACGTTTAATTTTAGGAATCTATTCCATTTGAGCTTTAAAGCAATCTCCTTTGCTACCTGATTCCATGACAAATCTCCAACAGCATAACAAGCAAAAGTACGGTACGATCTGCTGACGAAGGGAGAGATATTATTCCTTGAGAAATCGCTGTTGGTGGGAATTGATTGCTGATGTACCTCTTTGATTTTAAGTATTTTTGCAAGTAACTCTTTGAATTTCCACCAACCAAATTCTTTAGCACCCTTTGGAACTAATAGAGAGCGAGAGGAAGCTCTATTAACATCGGTTCTTGTTATCCTGATGAAATCTCCTCTAGTGTTTGATAATTTTTCCAAAAGAAAAGCGAAGTTACCATCTCTTCTCGTCCATCTTATTTGATTTTTTTTTGCCTTTAAAACTTCTTCAAAAGAGTTATGCATCCAAACCCCTATGTCCTTTGAGAATAGAACCTCTGCCTCTTTCTTCGATTAGAAATCCGTCTTGTTTACCCAAAGATTGATGCTTGAAATCGAAGGTCTTCCATTCCATTTGAGTTGTTGATGAAGAAAAATCGCCCTCTCCTCTCCTCTCAGACATTCTCTCTCCTCTCTCTCCTGAGTTCAACAACCACTCTAACTGAACCGTTTCTCACCAAAGCTCACATCTCAGATGGAGGATGTCATAAACTAATGGTCTATGCCTCGGAGAGTTCTCGTGAAATTTGTTCAATACAACACAACAAGTATGCGTAAATATTTTCTCCTATACTTACTTGGAGGATGTGAATTTTTCTGGTTACCCATACACATGGAGTAATCATAGGAAGAATGTGCAGCATATTCAAGTCATATTGGATATAACATCAACATATAACAACTGGTTTCAATTTTTCGACAGTTTCATAATTCACAACCTCACTGCTTTTGAATCAAATTATTCTCCAATCCATCTCCACACAAACCTTGTTGACATATCCTATAAAGCTTCAAGTTTGGTCTTGTAGAGACCTCATTGAAGAAGTTTGGTGTCAAGAACAACAAGGCTTTGCAGTTTTTCACTTAGTAATAAAACCTATATGTGCTAAACAAATCATCAAAAACTGGAACTTCAATGTTTTTGCCAAAGTAAACCAGCATTTTAGGGATACTGAATTACAAATTCAGAAAATGCCAATAACTATCAAAGTGACATGAGTATTCCGAAGGTACTTCATACAAGTTAAGGTATCGGTACAAGGTTGATTCAGACATGAAATTCCAGAATTCTAGAGAAGAACTCATCAAAAAATAAGAAAAAAAGAAACCCAAATATTTCAATTCTAAAGCTAATTTCAGAAGATGAAAAAAATCACATTGACTCTATTAAAGATAAGCTGGGTCTTTGGCATTCTGAAAGGGAAATCTTTGAAACTATCTTAAATTAAACTAACATTTCAGTTCAATCACAACAACTTGAAAGCTAGCAAAACAAGGAAATCATGGATCTTATAACTCTATGCATTATATCGAGAATAGTCCCACATCGCCTAGATCCTGGATATGTGAAGTATATAAGTCTTGGGCAACTCTATCCTTGTAAGCCAATTTCTTAAGATCAGTTAATCCGTGGACTTCAACATGATATCAGAGCGGGTGTGTGGACATTGTTCAGCCAGTTCAAGGATTTGTTAGCCCGGTTAGGTTATTATTCGATCCAGTATATGTATCGTTTCTTTGTGTTTGGCCCAGTAAGGATCTTATCTTTGGCCTAGTAAGGGTATTGTTTTTTCGTGGCTCCATGTGAGGGGGGAGTGTTGATAATAGTCCCACATCGCCTAGATTTCATGGATATGTGAAGTATATAAGTGTTGGGCAACCCTATCCTTGTAAGTCGGTTTTTCAAAGTTGATTAGGCCCATGGAATTCAAAACATTACAAAACATGATAATTTCATTATAACTGGAATTCAAGATAAAGAAGAGGTAAAAGCAAGTGGTTTTCAGTATTAGCTCATGGGTATCTCCAGGTCTAGATGGTTTTCATACGAGATTCTATCCAAAAATGTTGGAACACTGTAAGAAAAGATATTTCTCCACATGTTTTATTTTTTTTCTTTCCGGAAATGGGTTTCTTCTCACAGAAATGAATTATACTTTTCAAAACTTAGTTCTCAAACAGAATGTCCTCAATCCCCAGTTGATTTTAGACCCATCAGTCTATGTAATATCAACTATAAATTATCTATAAGCTTCTTGCAACACACCCATTAATTTTTGAAAATCACATCCCCTTTCCAGGCAGCGTACGTACCCAAAAGAAACATCAACCATAACACTATAATTGCCCATGAGTTAATAGATTGTATGGAGAGAAAAAAAAAAGTGATATGTCAAAGCATTTGAAAGGATTGAGTGGAATTACCTTATGAATAGAATGAGAATTCTTGGTTTTAACGAAATGTGATGCAATCTGATAATTCAATTTTGTTAGAGCATTGCTCGGTTGAACCCACTGGCGCTGGTATGTCAAGTCAGTTGTCAAGTTAGTTGCCAAAATACAATCCTTGATTAAGTCTACAATATCATTTCGAACTAGGATAATTTAGGTATTCGAACGAAGACCATTTAAGATTGAAGACTGGAGCTTATACTTTATCGTCCTCTCGTCAAAAGGTTATAAAGGTTTTCTTTGGTTTCGTATTTACCAATTCTATCAATTTAATATTTGATGATGTTGTACATATTGATTTTGAAGGATCGAAAGACGAGTTCTCTTGGCACATAGGTTTTTCCATAGTGACCAATGTATTAGAACTTCGAGGGTATAGAGTTTGTTTGGAATTAGTACTCGACAACCCAGTGTTGTACGAAAATTCCTGAACTCTGGCGTGGCTAACGTGAACGCGTTCATAAGGCAGTTCAGGAATTCCTGAACTCTAAACAGTCACGACATGAACGCGTTCATAACCAGCCGAGACAAAAACTTCATTAAAGTTTTTACCCCTTATGATCACGTTCATGAACGCGTTCATAATGAGGTTCTCGGAACTCATGTCCACTTTTTTAAGTCTTTCATGTTCACGTAATATTGCCATATCCTTCACATAGGTCAATGCGAGTCTTCTCACTAGCTTAAGCCACTTTGGATACAGGATTGAGAGAAGTTTGGGTTGGATCTTTAAAAAGTTATTGGACATCCATTGTTCGAAAACTTACTTGATCCCTACTCATGGTTGCTCAACTTTTAAGCTAACCCTCCCTTGATGATGAATATAAATAGATGACCTTCTGCAAAGATACAATTCGTATCCTCTACACATTATTGTGTATCCTTGCATAAAGGTCGTTCGTCATCTCGAAGCCTTTTTGTTTAGGCTACGACTATTGAAAGACTTCACTTGAGGATCGTGAAGCACATGTCGGATTTAATAATCATGATCTTGTATCTTGGTTCGATTGTATTGTTATCAGTCCATCAATAAGTCCAAGATTTTGATAGAAACTTCGTACGGCTGCACTCGGTGTTATAAGTCCTAAAAGTTCTATAATGCAATTCACAAATTAGGTTTTGTATCAAGTTCGTCACGCGTTACGAGGTAAAACTAGTTAGGCTAGATCAATGAGCCCTAGTTAGTATATCGATTTCCATTAACCTTGACTCTAAGTCTAAAGGAGATCGTCTTTTGTATTATTTATTGAAAGACAAATCGAGTACAACCAGGCGTCATGTTAGAGGCAGGGTAGCACTAGTCTTCACGAAGGAATGTGGAGCAACTCCTAGGCCTGTAAAGGACATCAGCTAGCGAAATCAAGTGTGTAGGTTTCTGCGGGAGCCCAGAAACGTAGGAGCATAACTGTAGCTGAGTTGCTTGGAGAGTTAATTCAGTCTTGATACATTCCAGTCCAAAGTATGATAGTAGTCTAGCGTTTGTATTCGCTTAATACTGCGTGTGTTCAAATCTGGACTAGGTCCCGGGGTTTTTCTGCTGGTTGTGGTTTTCTCGTTAACAAAACTTCTGGTGTCTTGCTTTACTTTTACCTTTCGCATTATATTGTCTCTGATCTAAATAGTTAAAGTATTGCAAGTTTGTTGATTTAACCTTCGAGTGAATCCATCTCTTTGAGATCTACAGGAACTTGTTCTTGTGTAGGGATTTGGTTCTTGAACAAAGAACTTGAATCATCTTATTGTTTGAATATTTATTTGTGAGATCGTTCAAGCAATCCAATCAACTAGTTCCACGAATTCAAAAGTTTGGGGCGTACTTGGTATCCCCTCCTTTTCAAATGTGTGAGTACTCTTTATGTTTGTGGTGTACTTGGTATCCCCACCAGATTTTTAAGGCAAGGACACCCTATTTCTCCTTACTTATTCATGTTGGTTATGAAAGATTTTTCCAGAATGTTGCGTGAAGCAGAAGCTATGAAGAAAATTCAGGGGGTAAAGCCAAGAAGGAATAATCCAAATGTAATCATATGCTCTTTGCAGATGATTGTCTCCTCAGGTCAATGCTGCAAAGCCAAAGACCAAGATACTAGAAATTTATTGGAGATTATACAAAAGTTCAATGTTGCATCAAGTAAAGTGATAAATTTCAACAAATTCAGTATATTCCTTCAACAAGAAAATGTCTAAACAGAAATTTGTTCGCTTGTTGTCTAAGCAACAAATTCAGTATATTCTGCAGATGAAGAATATGGATTTAAATGAAAAGTTCTTGGGACTTGGGTGGTATACCAACTATGTATTTCTTAAAGTAAAAAACAACACATTTTTCATTATGAAGAAGTATGTTAGGAAAAACTGGTTAAAAGAACAATGTGATGATGGCTCAATGTCTGAATACGCTCAGATGGTGCAGCATATGACAAAAAGCCGTAATAATATTGTTACACAACCTTATATACAAGTGCCCCAGACTGATTTGCCAGACTCTCGAGAATGCTTCAGCACGCCATCGCAATGAGGCCCTATATATGTGTATTTAGGGGAAAACTTTTATACCAGTTAGTTGGTATTTTTGCAGTAGCCATAATCCCCCATTCAAGGGTACAATATCTAAATCATATTTTGAGGATTTGCGACAAAATGGTTGGTAAAGTTATGAAAATAACTCCAGACAAGTATGTGAGACAAGATACCTCAATTGGTACAATGAGGTGGTGAAGCCGGTAATTGGTCTTGATAATATGCACTCGATTGGATTTGATTTGCCAACATTACTTGCGGTCGGGCCTAGTAGTGTTATCGTTCCCCTCCAAGCAACTCAGCTACCGTTATGCTCATACGTCTCTTAGTTACGGCATAAACCTACACACTTGATTCCCCTAGCTGGCGTCCTTTACAGACCTATGAGTTGTTCCACTTCCCTTCGTGAAAACTAGCGCTACCCTGCCTCTAATAGGATGCGTGGTTGTACTCGATTTGTCTTTCAACAAAGAATACGATAGGTAATTTACTTTAGACTTAAAGTCAAGGTTAATGGAAATAGACATACTAATTAGGGCTTATTACTCTAGCCTAAATAGCTTTACCTCGTAACGCGTGACAAACTGGATACAAGATCTGATTCGTGAATTGCGTTATGGAGATTCTAGGATTTATAACACCGAGTGCAGCCGTACGAAGCTTCTATCAAATATTTGTCAATCGACCTAAGATACAAGATCAGGAATATTAATTCCAACCTGTGTTCACGATCCTCAAGTGAGGACTTTTAAATAGTCATTGTCCAAGAAAAGGACTTCGAGATGACGACCAACCTTTATCCAAGGATACACAGATTGTAGAGGATTGGTTTGTATCTTGCAGGAGGTCATCTATTTATATTGATCATCAAGGGAGGCCTTGCTTGAAAGTTAAGCAACCTTGAGGTAAGTTTTCGAACTTAGAAAAGTCCATAGGCTTACTTGGAGGTCCTATTCAATCTTATACAAACCCGTTAGCGTATATTCTTAAGGTGGTGAGAAGACTCGCCTTGATCAAGTGAAGGAATAGGCAGTGGCTCAACAAGTTAAACCACACAATTGGGTTCCCGAAAATATCCTTGAATGGGAAAGACTAATAGGTGGACAGGAGTTCCGAGATTCAAAACAATTTTATATCTCGGCTGGATATGAATGCGTTCATGTAGTGACTGATACGAGTTCAGGAATTTCCGAACTTGTATATGAACGCGTTCACGTTAGTCACTCTCCAGAGTTCAGGAATTTTCCTACAACACGTAGTTCTAAATCATTGGTCACTATGGGAAAAACCTATGTGCCAAGAGAACTAGTCTTTCGATCCTTCGATCAATGTATACAACATCATCGACTATTAAATTGATAGAATTGGTAAATACGAAACCATAAGAAAACCTTTTCAACCTTTCGATGAGGACGATAGATATCAAGTGTGTAAGCTCCGGTCTTCATATTCAGTGGTCTTCGTCTCGAGTACCTAAACTATCCTAGTCCGAAATGATATTGTAGACAATGATTGTGTTTTGACACCTAAAGTTGACAACTGACTTGATATAGCAACGCCAGTGGGTTCAACTGAGCAATGCTCTAACACATATAGAGGACATATGAGTTAATTCAGTCTCGATACATTCCAGTCTGAAATCTGATAGTAGGCTAGCGTTTGTATTTGCTTAATAATGTGCGTATTCAAATCTGGACTAGGTCCCGGGGTTTTTCTGCTGGTTGCAGTTTCCTCGTTAACAAAACTTCTGGTGTCTTGCATTACTTTGACCTTCTGCATTATATTATCTCTGATCTATATAATTAAGTATTGCAAGTTTGTTGATCCAACTCTTGAGTGAACCCACTCTATTGAGATCTACAAGAACTTGTTCTTGTTAGGGATTCAGTTCTTGAACAAAGAACTCGACTCGGGTTATTACTTGAATATTGATTTTTGAGATCGTTCAAGTAATCTGATCAACTAGGTTCATGAATTCAAAACTTGGTGGTTTTCCTTGTATCCCCTCCTTTTCAACATGAACCCTGCACATTGAGTTACATGACATGCAGAGCTTCATCGTCATCCGATTTTCTAGAGATACCGTGGGAGTTGCCAAGTATAACTTCACAAGGAGAACCTATGACAATTGCAAGTGTCTCACAACCCATAGAACGCGTTTATCCTTATTATGGTGTAGTAGCCACTGAAGATCAAATGTTGGCGAAGTTTAACGATATGTGGTGGCTAAATTAACAACTCATGAGTACTCATTTTGAGTGTGTGACCAAATGGCAGAACGACACGTTGTTCCCAAGTTGAGTTCAGATTTGAGCGTTACAACTCCCGGTGATCATCAATCATGGAATGAGGATGTGGTTAATACAGATATTTGAACTGAAGTTGACCAGGTGAGATACGCACAAGTTCCTCGTATAATTCAACATATTGCAAAACCACATGAAGTAGTATTTTAGCCTTAGAACCCGAATGAACAAGTCTATCAGATTTCACTACCACAACCAAGGATTTACTTTGCACAACCTAGCGCATCTACTCTTCCACCATCATATATAACAACTGTAGACGCCATCGCAAATTTTGTAGCCAGGAACAGTAGTATAGATGTGCTCTGGGTTTAGAATGATTCTCTAATGTACGATGATTCTCAATGGAATGATGATACCCAAATGTATGATTCAAAACTAATGTGTAAAATCTTGTTTTCATTAATGATTTTCATTAGTCATTCAATTTAATTACTATTACATATCATTAAAATGAACAAACACAACTAAAATAAACTACTACAATTAAAATGTACTACTACAATGCGAATATGAACCACTTAATTTCCATCGTCTTGTATGTGGTGGAGGAACTTCCTAACCAAAGGGGTTGAACCTGTTCATTACAATAAAGATGTGGAAACGATCTTCAAAACTAAAAGATTTGCCTTTTCATCTTTGTCATTCACTTGCACTTCTTGCTATCACTTCATCATTATATTCACCCCTCATTCTCATTCGGTCAACATGCATGGTCAAAGATACAAATTCACTTACGTCTTTGGATATTGTGTCAAAAACGAAGAGCTATCACATTTACATCACAAATATTTGGATTTCCGCTCTTGGTGATGAACTTTTCATACACGCTCTGCCAGAAATTGTTGTTCGCTTGGTATGTTGGACCACCCTGAGATTGTGATGCAAAACTTCTATAAAGCGATAAATTTCTTTAAGCGTGTACGTGAAAATTGAGAGAATTGGAGAAGGTGTGATTTGAAATGATGAAAATGGCTAAAAGTTATAGGCAATTGAAATAGAACCGTCGGATGTAGTCATTCGACGACTAAAGTTATGTCGAGCGGTATAACATAGGCCGTGTGTGGCAGAAATTAGGCCGGGCTTGTCAGAACTTCAGTCCCAATATCCAAGTTTCTCACGGTCTAACAACAGTTGATCGACTAATGTTATATCAGACCCTGCAGACCAACAAATCTATTGGTTTACTGATCCATTTTGACTGTTTGGTGGGTCCATAGTTGCATAAAATAACAAATCTTGGATTTGGCCATGCCATATGAATTGCCCTTAGTTCTGTTAAACAAAGTAAAATGTAATTATTATTCTTTCTCAGTTGGATTACTTTAGATGGATACTTCTCTTTGCAAACAAACTGAGGAGTATGGATTGGTGTTATATATATTATGAATGACAAGATTAATGACTTTGTTTTCATTCAGGTAGGACAACATGATCATACTTGGCAGAGGCGCTAGCTCTGCAGATTGCCACAAATTTGACTATAAAAAGAAATCAAAAGAAGATTGTTTTTTCGGAAGACTGTAAAAATGTTATTAGCTATGTTCGGGGTGTAGCAACAAGTATTTCATTAAATATATGATGTTAACTTTTTGTATGTACCTTGAAATAAGATCTCCAATGCTCTCTTGCGCCTTTGCTGCTCAAGTCTGGAATTTAATTTTCTGATCTTATAAATTATGTTTGGATATTCACTGATTTAGGCTAACATTTGGGGATTTCCTTGATTATAGGTCTTGAAGAATTTGGGGTTAAACTGGAATTTGAGGGTTAAACTATCTTTTATACATGATTAACTGCCACATGTACACATAACTGATGTTGTTTTTTCAATAAAGAGCCTAATCTATAAATTCAGAAAAAAAAGGGGTCACTTTGGAAAACGCATTTTAAAGGGCTATTTAATGTTTGGTACCCAACAAATATCCAATACATAGCGTTGGTACCCAACATTTCAAAAATTAAGAGTTGGTACCTAGACTAAACAGTTGACTGTTGTGGATGACCCAAGTTCATTAGGACCCAACGGGCTTGGTACATACTTGTTTGGGTCCATCTAGTTGGGCTTGGGTCTAGGCATTTTGGGTGTTTAAGAAGTAAGGAATGGCAATTATGTTAATAAGTAACCAAGAGGACACATGGCAACCCAAGAATAAAGGGGAGTCTCTATAAATAGGATCTTAAGAGAACCATTAGAGGAGGCTTTTTTGGAGAGAGAAAGATAAGACTACACATTTGAGAGAGAAGTAGAAATGAGATAAAATCGGACTACTACCTCTGTGACTCGGATCGGATTGAGAACATCACCTTATTTACAACTGTCAAATCCTCTTTTAACCGTTATTTTATCTTATTTTTCCTAATTATCATTTATTTATAAATAATTTTACATATTTGCCCCCAAGAAATTTATTATCTTCTTTCTCCTCTTCTTTCCTTGTGTTCATCATTTAACACAACTAGCGACAGTTCATGTTTAATTCCCAGAATTCATGGAGTAACCATTTTGAAGCTAAACCCACTACTTATATTAGTTTCATAGTCAAATTGTTAGTTCCAGTTTCGGTTTTAAATGAAATAACCCCTAACTCACTGTAACGCAAAATTCATCTCCATTAACGCACTGCTCTGTAATTATCTAAATATCACCAACACAAGCAGAGCTACCATCACAAGTGCCACAAAACCACTGCCCGCTAGTCTATCTCCTATTGGGGTTTCTAACCGTTCGAAATCCAACTTTTGAGAATTCATTTTGTCCATTTAAGGTAATTATAGAAGGTTGTCCCTATTTACCACCTACACTCTCCCTATTTCCCACCTTCATAAAATCCCACCCATGTTTTCCTAATTACCACCTCTAAAAAAATTCTAAAACTTTTATTTACCACCCCTTGACTTTTAAGTAAAAAACTTAAAAACCTAAAATCTAATTTTAGTTCTCTTCTTCACGGACAAACCTCTCTTCTCCTCCTCTTATATTTTTCTAGTGTTGTAACAAAAGAGATCTCCTAAAAAACAAGGGAACAATCAAGCAAAATAAAAACTTGAGTTTAGATCTAAACCCAGTATTTATGTTTGCGTGATGTTAAAATAGAGCGTTTTCATTGTGATGGAAAACTGGTGGTTTAATTTGAATTATGAACGTCGTTGAAAAAAAAAAACTTCAAAATCTAATGAACTGGTCGTTCACATCTGGACGACCGTGTTGTGATCAAGTTGTTGGTCCGTTGACGACATGAAGTATATACCAAAAATGAATGTTAAAATCGGTGATAGATATCGATGTTAATTTGAAAAATCCATCATTGAAAATGAGAAGAATAAATGAATATTTTAAGCAATTCATACATAGTGGCTTTTGGAATCGTGGCAGAACCGCTACTATTTGAACTCTCCGACTCTTTCTGCACCTATTGCCTTCAGTTTACATTACTGGTTTTTTATTAGGAGTGGGAACTGACAAAATGGCTCACAACAAGAAAGACATACCAGACTCCGACGTTTATACTATTATTAAGGTTTAATCTCCAATTTTTTTCATTCATTTGGTAGTTCTTGTTAGAGTTGTCGAAGTTTCTAGAGTATTCTAGGCTTAGTATTGTCTGGCATCCTCGTCTGCCAGCCTCGTCTGACAAGTTTCCTAGTATAGCTAGGAGTTTGAGTTGTACACGGTGGTGTAAACTAGGAAACCAAGGATGCGATATTCTTGGTAAGTTCCACCGCCTATGTACCTTGGTATTCAAGTTATGTAAGCCTATATATAGGCATCGTGTTAAGCCTGTTAGATAGACAATTGGGTGATAGACCTTCTGGTATTACAGAGAGAGTTAAGTGTTGGTGTCTCTTGTAATTGGCTCTATCAATAAGAGTTGATCATTGCTGTTTGTGGAGTAAGTACGCCGAACCACGTTAAATCCCTGTGTTCTTGATTTGCTTATTCTTCTTTGTGTGTTTGCATCTTTATCTTTAGTTTTACGTAATCCAAAGGACAAGTTCTTGGTGTGATTACTGCTGTAATCCCAACAAGTGGTGCGGTGAGCGTGGAGAGGATTATTGTTGGAAGTAAAGATGTCTGGCTCTACATCTGGTGGAGGTTTTTCGAAGGTCCATGGATTTGATATTATCAAGTTCAATGGGAAGAATAATTTTACATCGTGGCAAACGGATGGTAAGGATATTCTTATTAGCATGAAGCAGGTTAAGGCGCTCAAGGACAAGCCAGCGACGTTGCCAAAAGATTGGACGGATGAGAAGTGGCTTGAACTTGATTTGGAGGCATGTTCAACTATTCGGTTGTGTTTGTCGAGGAAGATTACTCACAACTTTGCTGGTGAGACTTCGGAAAAGACGTTTTGGGAAAAATTGGAGAAGCTCTACTTGAAGAAGGACTTAACTTCAGAACTTTACTTGAAGCGCAGACTTTATGCCTTTATGATGGCTTCGGGTAAGTCTTTGGTTGATCATATTAATGAGTTTAATAAGATTATTTCAGATTTAGCTGATATCAGTGTCAAGTTTTATGATACGGATAAGTCTATGATCTTGTTATATTCACTACCTCAATCGTATGCGACATTTGTTGATTACTTGTTGAATGGGAAAACTGAAGGTGACAATAAATTAGTTTTCGATGATGTGGTTTCTGCTTTACAAGAAAAAGCTTTAAGGCAACAAGTATGTGATGAAGAAGTTCAAGCTGAAGGTTTGTTTGTTGAAAGGGGGAAGAATGGTAACAAAAAGTATAAGTCCAAAAACCAGTCAAAGAAGAATGAAAGTGATGGGTGTTTTTATTGTCATAAGCCTGATCACTTTAAGATTGATTGTCCTAAGCTAAAGGCAAAGGATGGCAAGTATAAGAAATTAGATTCAGTTAAGGTTATTGCTTCAATGGCAGAAGGAAGTGACAGTTTTGATGAGCCAATGTGTGGGTTTGATCAGGAGGTGCTAGCTGTTACATCAAAGAGTTATCTCAATGATGGTTGGATGCTTGATTCTGGAGCTTCGTATCACATGTGTTCCACAAGGGAATGTTTCACCACTTACAGATAGGTGAATGCTGGTACTGTTATGATGGGTAATTCAAATACCTGTAAAACAGTTGGAGTTGGTACTATCCAGGTTCTTTCGAATGGTGTTACTACTACACTTTCAGAGGCTAGACATGTGCCTGATTTAAGGAGGAATTTGATTTCGTTGGGTGTACTTGAATCTCTTGGATACAAGTATGTTGCTGAGTATGGTTTCTTAAAAGTATACCATGATGGCAGTTTGAAGATGACTGGTGCAAGGCATGAAACCTTGTATTTCCTTCAAGGAG
The DNA here is from genome assembly GCA_023529015.1 of Papaver nudicaule. Lineage (NCBI taxonomy): Eukaryota > Viridiplantae > Streptophyta > Magnoliopsida > Ranunculales > Papaveraceae > Papaver > Papaver nudicaule. The sequence goes on along the minus strand of JAJJMA010200477.1, from coordinate 14,245 downwards.
ATATAGTTTCTGGTAGAGCTATGGTTTCTGAATCTGTGGATGAGAAACAATTGAAGTCAACACGGTTATGGCATATGCGACTTGGGCATCTGAGTGAGAAAGGCATTTTTGTGTTGAGTAGTAAAGGCTTGCTAGGCAGTGAGAAGATTTGCAAGCTTGACTTTTGTGAGCATTGTATCTTTGAGAAGCAATGCAGAAGTAGTTTTGGTACCTCTGTACACCATACACAAGGTATGTTAGATTACATCCACTCGGATGTTTGGGGTCCTTCACGTACACTTTCTAAGAGAGGGATTAGGTGGTTTGTGACCTTTATAGATGACTTTTCACGGAGAGTTTGTCTTTACACCATGAAGCATAAGAATGAAGTTACTGAGTTGTTTAAGAAGTGCAAGACCATGGTAGAAAAACAGATTGGTCGTGTGGTTAAGAAGATACGTTCTGATAATGGAGGGGAATACACTGAAGATCCATTAAAAGAGTTTTGTGAAGAACAAGGTATCGTTAGGCACTTCACAGTTAAAGGTACACCACAACATAATGGAGTAGCAGAGCGAATGAATCGCACACTTCTTGAGAGAGCACGGTGCATGTTGTCAAATGCAGGTTTGAACAAAGTTTGGTGGGCTGAAGCAGTTACGACGGCGTGCTATCTAGTGAACAGATCAACTTCAATAGCTATTCAGTGCAAAACACCTTTGGAGGTATGGACTGGTAATCCTGTCAACTACTCTAATCTGAGAGTGTTTGGTTGTCCAGCTTATTTTCACGTAAAAGAAGATAAACTGGGTGTTAGAGCTAAGAAAGCAATTTTATTGGGATATCCAGAAGGTGTTAAAGGGTATCAACTTTGGTGCCCAGAATTGAACAAGTTCATCATTAGTCGAGATGTGTCTTTCAATGAGAGAGCTATGCTTGATTCAAAGAAATTCACAGGTTGGGATTCTCAAATTGAAGTTGAGAATGAGAATAGAGTTGAAGATGATTCAATGCAAGTAGAACAAAGAGTTCTTAGTTCATCTACTACTGAAGCAGAACAAGTAGAACAAGAGGAAACTCAAGTAGAATATGAAGTTGGGGTGGAGGTTCCTAATGAGGAATCAGTTCAGCAACGAGTTCAGAATGTTCCATCATTAGTCTCTGAAAGGGAGAAACGTAACATCAAAGCACCTAAACGTCATGGCTATGAAGATGGTGTTTCTCACGCACTGTCTGTTTTTTAGGATGAGCCATTTACTTTCAAGGAGGCCATGAGTAGTGCTCATACCAGTAAATGGAAGAAAACCATGGATGAAGAGATGGAGTCTCTTTATAAGAATGACACTTGGGAGCTGGTGGAGTTGCCTAAGGGTCGGAAGAAGATTGGGTGCAAGTGGGTATATAAAGTGAAAGATGGAGTTCCAAATACTGAGGGTATTGTCGATGGTGTACGATACAAAGCAAGGTTAGTAGCTAAGGGATATGCACAAAGGGAAGGTGTGGATTATAATGAAGTTTTCTCTCCAGTTGTTAAGCACACCTCTATTCGGATCCTGTTAGCAGTTGTGGCGCAGTTTTTTTTAGAGCTCGAGCAATTAGATGTCAAGACTGCCTTAATGCATGGTAATTTGGAGGAAGACATATATATGTCTCATCCCGTTGGTTATGAAGTTGCTGGTAAGGAAGATTATGTATGCCGACTTCTGAAGTCATTGTATGATTTGAAGCAATCATCATGACAGTGGTATAAGAAGTTTGACATGTTTATGATGCAGCAAGAATACACACGTAGTGAACATGATCAGCGTGTGTATTTCAAGAAGTTTCAAAGTGGAACTTTTGTGTATCTCTTACTCTATGTGGATGACATGCTTATAGCTGCAAATAGCAAGTCATAAATTGAAGTGTTGAAGAAACAGTTGATTTCACAGTTTGAGATGAAGGATCTTGGGTCAGCTAAGAAGATATTGGGGATGGAAATCAGTCGAGATAGGAAGAAGAATAGACTATGTCTTACACAGAAAGCCTATCTTGAGAAGGTTGTTCATCGTTTTGATATGCAAAACTCAAAAGCAGTAAGTGTGCCAGTGCCATCTACAGTCAAGTTATCTAACTTGTTATGTCCTACTACTATTTAAGAGAAGGAGTTCATGGCAAAGATCCCTTATGCGGAGGCAGTTGGTTCTTTGATGCATGCTATGGTCTGTACAAGACCTGATATAGCGCAGGCAGTGGGTTTAGTGAGTAGGTATATGGCCAATCCTGGGAGAGCACATTGGTTTGCAGTTAAGGGAATTTTGAAATATCTTCAAGGTACTCTCGATGTTGGTTTAGTATTTGAGAAGAAGCAAAGCTTAAAGATTTGTGGTTTTGTTCATTCGGATTATGCTGGTGATAGTGATAAGTGTCGTTCAACTACTGGATATTGTTTTATCCTGTGTGGAGGGCCTATCAGTTGGAGGTCTATGTTACAGTCTATAGTAGCTTTGTCTACCACATAGGCAGAGTACATTGCAGTGACAGAGGCTGTTAAGGAAGCATTATGGATTCGTGGTTTGGTGATAGACTTTGGGTTAACATAAGGAAGTGTGCTTATAAAATGTGACAGTCAGAGTGCAATTCATCTTGCGAAGAATCAAGTCTATCATGCACGTACCAAGCATATTAAAGTACGTTATCATAAAGTCAGAGAAGTGATTGATGATGGAGAAGTTAGTCTGTTGAAGATTAATACTGAAGACAATCCTGCAGACATGTTGACGAAGGTTGTTCCAAAGATCAAGTTTGAGAAGTGTCTCAGCTTGATCAATATTGTTCGTTGTTAAGGCCTAAGGGCGTTTTGAAGCTACGGTTAATTTGTTGCGGGAATAGCTCAGTTGGGAGAAACACGACAAGGTGGAGAACTGGTAGAGTTGTCGAAGTTTCTAGAGTATTTTAGGCTTAGTATTGTCTGCCATCCTCGTCTGGCATCCTCGTCTGACAAGTTTCCATAGTATATCTAGGAGTTTGAGTTGTACACGTTGGTGTAAACTAGGAAACCAAGGATGCGATATTCTTGGTAAGTTCCACCGCTATGTACCTTGGTATTCAAGTTATGTAAGCCTATATATAAGCATTGTGTTAAGACTGTTAGATAAACAATTGGGTGATAGACCTTCTGGTATTACAGAGAGAGTTAGGTGTTGGTGTCTCTTGTAATTGGTTCTATCAATAAGAGTTGATCATTGTTGTTTGTGGAGTAGGTATGCCAAACCACGTTAAATCCTTGTATTCTTGTTTTGTTTATTCTTCTTTGTCCAAAGGACAGGTTCTTGGTGTGATTACTGCTGTAATCCCAACAGTTCTCTCAAACCACTTAAACAATATGTAATCATTGGTGGTTATCTATGGTATTTCTAGGTTGTACGAAATGAGGACCTTTATCAGCAGATTGGAAGAGACGTTTTTTTTAATCTTGTTGACCACAACATAGTTCATAATTTTTGGATTCTTAACTCTACGCCTTTTAACCATTTCAAGGTAATCATTTGATAGTTTATTTACTTAGTCAGTATGATAGATGTTCGTGCATATTTAGTTTTACCTTTGTTCTCGTATTCAGTTGTTTAACGTAAAACAAAAGATAAGGAAGAAGGTAGTAAGTTGCAGTCAAGTTGATTTGACTTTTAGAGGTAGAAAATAAGAAAAAGTAGAATTGAAAAGTAGTCCTAGTTTTATGAATTGTGATGGGCGGAAAATAGTGAAAGTGTGGGTTGTAAATAGGGACAACCTTATAAAATCCAGTACTCAACACACCATTTTCTATCACCAGACTTAACATCCAATATCCACCATCACTTTTCTTGACCTTAAATCTAAACCCCCTAGACAAATAACCAATCAAACCAACAAAACGCGACAACCTTTTACCTATATCTTCAATCAAGCAATCAAAGAAATCATCGGTAAAAAAAAAATCAATCATAAACCTAATTCCGATTAGAATCCAATCGATTTTGCCCCATTTCCAACTCAATCAACAATCCAAAATCTCAATGGGTTCTTGCTGGTTTTGACTAACCCAATGTTTTTTTTATCTGTGTTTGGATTATGATTCTAAGGTTTGAGCGTCAGGGTATTGTTGCAGCAACATAAGATTTGGGTTTTCGTTTTGAGAGAAACGAGGATTCAAATGTGTTATTTATTTGTGAATATTTAATTCTGAATCTTATGGAGTATGACCACTGAGCAGTGGTGGTGGTGTAAGAGGAGGTTCTAGTAGTAGTGGGAAAGAAGATAAAAACGCAGCGGGGGATGGTGGTGTAAAGATGAGGTTCTAGTGGTGAAAATGAAAAGGGGATAATATAGGATTATTAGGGATAAATCTGTAAATTGCAATAAATTTTTAATAAAAATTAAAGAAAATAAAAAATAATTTGGTCAAACTAGGTCATTAACGGTCTCCGTCAGATCCAGGTACCAAAGCTTAATATTAGAAATGTTGGGTACCAACGCTATGTGTTGGACATTTTCTGGGTACCAAAGATTAAATAGCCCCATTTTAAAAGAGGGTAAATAAAACTTTGGTAACCAACTTATTATCAAATACACTATAAGCACATGAAAACATAGTTTTACAACAATTACACATCCTTATATATAATAATTGAAAACAAATACTCAATTCTCATTCATTTTGGCCCCACCTTTTAAAGCTCTAGATGAATATGGTGAGAGTATTCACAAATAGAGCTCTCTTATTAATTCTAGCCCCACACAATTTATAGTATTTTAAAAAAACAAATTACACTCTATTTACACGCTCTGAAACTGATCGATACAAAGCCCACTACTCCCACTTAATTCTTATCGACAACTTCTCCCACTCTTATGCTCATAACTAGCCTCAGCATTGTTCTTCATCCACAACCGCTAAAAAGAAACCCTTGATTTCTTCTTCCTCTTTGATAGCTTCCGTTAATTCTATTATGGGTCATCTCAATCTCCGATTGGTTTTTATTGGAAATAAAAAGGAGAAAATACAAAATTAAATTTCAAGTCTGATCTGTTAAAGAATCTAAACTTCTGTATATCCATGATTTTGTTTCTTCGTCAAAATTTTGGATTTCTGATAAGATTGTGACTAATTTAAGGGGAGGTTTTAATTTATATCAAAATTCTCTGAAGTTACTTCAGAGCGGGTTTTATTATTTGTAGAAAAAAAAACTAAAGATTAATTTTGATATCTGAAACTAAAGGTTTTATTATTTGTAGCATATCCTCTTTTTCATCCTCTGTTCATGGCACCGGTAAGATGTTGGAACTTTTTTCTTTCTTATCAGGCAACAGTTTGTTATATTTTCGTTTGTTATAATCAAAATTTTCCAACTTATATGGTAGATAACCAAAGCCCTTTGAAGTTGAGGACAAAATTTAGATATATAGAATTATCTGAAGATTTCCATTTTGAAGTGTGGGCATGAAAGTCCAAATATACATGCGTAAGATTATTGTTTGTACCCTAGTATTTTGGCATCCTATTATTGGCTAAGTAGAGCAATATAGGCGCCCAAATACTGTGTTTTTGCTAAGCAGCCTTGATACAGGTGCAGAGCATGAGAAAAGGCGCGCCAAGGACGGATACGCTCGCCGACACATAAACACCACGTGGCATGCCACGTCAGCATGGACGGTGCCACGTCAGCAGCCACGATGGGCGGTTGCGGTGGGCGGTCATGGTGGGCGGTCACGGTCGGCGACCACGGTGGGCGGTCACGGTGGGCGGCCTTGGTGGGCGACCGCGGTGGCGACCATGGCCGACGACCGCAACCGGCAACTAAGGCCAGATATGGTCTGTTTTGTTATTTGTCTTTCTTGGGCCTTCTCCTGGCCCAATTGTAGGGATGCATACCTTCTTTGTGTTTCCCAATACCAAGGGATCCGTGGGCACACTCTGGATGTTGTGGAACATTCTGGAGACACTTGTTGCTCAAGAAACCGCCTCTATGAGAGAGATTCTGGAAGGATCCGGAAGACTTGAGGGTCAAGAAATCCCAGGTGATTCTTATCTCGAAATTAGGATTTGGCCTACCAATCAACCATATAAATAGAGGGGGGTTGAGCATCAAAAGGTACGCAATATTTCTCACATACATTCACCTGTGCAAAACACCTACTGACTTTACGCATCTCAATCATGTTCGTGTGAAGATTGAAGATCGCTGCCAGAGATCCAGATTTCAGTTACGTTCCCGGATTCTGTATCAACGATAATTGTGTTTGTACTGGAATTTTATATACCCGTACAATCAATTATACTAACATGTAAGGGGAAACAGAGCTTACAAATCGGCAATCTTAATTACTTTTGTTTTGTTGGATTATTGATTTGTAGTGCCTTTATATCTCCATGTTTATATGAATATACAATCATTATTATCGAGGCCTTAAGGTTTAGTTAGCTAATCCTTAGGATCATCATTGCACATACATATAAGATCACTATTTTAGTTTGTTTACTGACCATAGTTGATGTATTCATGAATACATATTCTTGCTTACTGTGGAAATGCCCAAGTGAAGAAAGTATTGTTTGGATAATTAAGAAATGAGGCCATTAATACGAATTCGATTATGGTATGAAATGATGTTAGTGATTTAGATATTACTAATTTTATTGTAGTAACTTGTTTTCGGAAAATGAGGTGAGATTACAAATTCAATTATGGAATGTAATGATATTTGTGAGTTGGATATGACTAATTTTAGTGTAGTGACCGTCTCCAGAAAATGTCTTAGAAGATTGTTCACTGTCTACGTAGTTGAACAAAACCAGAATTGCTAGCCAAACAAACCACCGTTGGTACTGATCATGTATTTATGCAGCTCGAGTGTTATTTGCTTAAGTATATTTTTTGTTGGGAACTCTACGACTGATCCCACAGAGAACCCAATAGGATACTGTAAGCTTGCATTTACAGCTACATTATTGTTGGAGTTACTACATTACGTTTGGGTTCTTAGGTGATTCAACATCATTTATCTTATTCTCTTTTGGACTTTACTATTTTATGTTACTTTTGTTTCAGTCTTTTTTTTTTTTTAATTCTCTTCATTAGTTATTAATGTCTTTTACAGGTTGTAAGTTATGATAAGCTTAATTTGTCGTTGATTAAACTAAAGAACTCATTATTTGTCCCACTCCTATGCCATAGTGGGCCTTTGGTAAAATAACCTTTTACATGTGCATTATTCCATAGTTGAATGCAAAATAATCCAACTCTAATAATATTGTGTCTGTTTATACAGGATTTCACCATTGCCGATACATATATCAAAACATATCTGATCTTGAGGAAGCAGTTGCTGGGTATGCAAACGCTAATATCCCTCTCGATATTATGTGGACAAATGCTGATTACATGTGATAAACTTCACAAAGTGGCCAAAAAAAAATTGTTGATAAACTTCACAAAATGCACAAGAAAGATCATTGCACGACCACTAGGCAACTAATGTCTTCGAAGACACCGACTAATCATCAACCCATTATAATTTTCCATCTCATATGTAAGTTTCAATCCTTTAATTTTTATAAATCTTCTTTCCGTTCTATAAGAAATTAGGATTTGAATTTCTAAGGTATATTTTCTTACTGACTTTATTGATTCTTTGTGTTTTCAATTTTGTAGTCTAGGACCAGATTCCAGAGTACTGTATGTATAATTAAGTAAGTGAGAGATCTTGGAATTATACATCGAGAGTTCTTAGGCAAGGTATGCCAAGAGATGTATATTTCGTTGATCCTTGACCCCGAAAAAGAAAGGTGATGGGCAAATGAAATAGCAATGTTCGTGAAGACTCTCCCAGTCCTCGAGGATGAAGCAAATTATGAAATCAGCAAACATA
>JAJJMA010200473.1:4181-17884 GCA_023529015.1 Papaver nudicaule | reverse complement strand
CGTCGTAAAGATCATCTAAAACACGCAATAATATCATTCTGAGTGTCTGTTGTATACCTTTCAGACTCCAGAAGTATTTTGAACCGTTGTAAAGATCATCTAAAACACGCAATAATATCATTCTTAGTGTCTGTTGTATACCTTTCAGACTCCAGAAGTATTTTGAACCGTCGTAAAGGTCATTTAAAACACGCGAAAATATCATTCTGAGTGTCCGTTGTTTACCTTTCAGACTCCTGGTACCATTCGAACCGTCGTAAAAATCGTTCATGGACACGCAAAATATAATTACAAGTGTCTATTCGATACCTTTCAGTCTCTTGGTATCCATTTGGACCGTCGTAAAAATCATATAAACGACGCAACATATTAGTCCCAAGTGTCTGTTCTGTACCTTTCAGACTCTTGGCGTCATTAATACCGCGGCTGCATATTGATAACAGACACGCGAATGCAATATCCGAAGCAGGGTTCCACAGTACGATGTCAATAAACTGTTCTCTGATGATGGAACATCAGCCGTCCAGATACAAGCATTCTCAGCCGTCAGAAAAGATGCATTTTGCACCGTCCACGTGGTATTATCTGAGCCGTTATTTTCCTGGAAATATTTCGGATCTGGAGCCATACACGTGTCGCTAGATCTGCGGGAGATGATGGAATTTTAGCCGTTTAGATTGATACCTCTGTAACCATCCACGTGGCTGGGTAAACGGTTTTTTTGCCAGCTCCCGGGTCGGGTGATAAGAATGGTTATTTACCGACACCAGCCGACCCGGACGGGTCATCCAGGGGAATATTCATGCAATTAAATTTAATCTGGAAATTCATATTATTAATAATTTTTGTTTATTAACTCGGCTCTAGGAGTTTGCAAAAGAAAATATTACAGACCATGCATTTATCATCTTAAACACTAGTTCTTTAGTTTTTTGGATGGAGACTCCAAATGATGTTCTTCCGGTAGTGATAGCATCCTTGCTACGTTCCTCCTATTCTTTGGTTTGCCGTCTAGAGGTAGATATACCCTGCGAGCCCTAAGAGACCTTTTCTTCTGTTGTGTTATCTCCATTGGATGTTTGAAACCTGCTATACGATTGTCTTCATGTTGACAAGCTTTTGATTGCTCCACATCCTGTGACTCATTCAGTAATTCCTGCGTCGAAGACAAGATATTATCGGCTCCTAGTCTCATCAGAGAAACTTCAGCTGTTTGCATCTCAGGCATTACATCCAAAGAGACCCACTCTCTTGGCCAAGCAATGGCCTTTCCAAGTGCCTTCTCTAATATTTTAATACTTCCAGTCCGTACGGGTAAACGGTAGGTAGGCATTAATACTTCATCAATGAGGACTCTGTGGCAATCAACATCTTCATTTGTTGCAGGTAACACCTTTTTTCTCAGTAATTTGAATGCTCTACCTCGAGCAACAACATTTGGATTGGAACCTGACACTCCTGACCAGATCTTGCATTTTACACCCTGCGGAAATATGTGCAATATATAGGAACATCAACAATATTTATTCAAGTAACTGTACAAACAAAAAAAAAAAAACTTACCCCCATATTTGGCGCGGATTGAGATTCAGTACTCTGAGATTCCAACTGTGAACCTTGTGCCTTTGTTGTCTCCTTGCGCTGCCCAGATTGAGACTCCTTTCTCTGAGATCCCCTTCCAGTTGGTAGAACATTTGCTCTTTTTATCTCCTTGATTTGCCCGGATTCAAATTCTTTTCTCTGAGATACCTTTGCATCAATATAGTAGTACGTGGTAAGTAATTTTCATGCAACATATATTCCGGAACCAAAATGGAATCCATCAGTCATGACTCTAGTGAAAACACAAATAAAATTATTTTCCCTCGACAAACGAGCCAAGCAACTAACCTTGGTACTGAAGATTATATGAGATTTTGGCCAGTCGACGAAAGCGCCGGTCGCTTCTCCCAGATTATCACAACCCATATCGGCTATGGGTAAACTGAGTTTCTCCTCTAACACTTCATCAACCTGCACTAAATTGCAAACAATCTTCTGCTCTTTTCCCCCACCAACCTGAACAGTTTGCACAGTTTCCCTTTCGATATAAGCCACACCTCTAGCAACAATTTTTTCCTTTTCTTCAGAATAAAGGCTGCATGGTATACCCTACAGATATACATGGCATATGAATAACATAAGAGAAAATACCAAAACAAAAAAAGATTAAAATGACTGGAAAAGAGAACATATATTAACTCTTCCAAATATGCCACTCTCAAATCCCTGATCTGGTACAAAAGATCTTCCTGTTTTCTTTTTTTGTGTACGTTCCCCAGTTTTCTTGAATGATTTTCCTGCTGGTATTGTCCTCTCGAGATGTGGATTCAAACGCTCCCCAGTATTGCATCGATCGGAACTGTTGCTCTGATCTGGAGATCCTTGTGAAAAGGATGGGAGACTTGCAGTATTATGCAGTACAGTAACCACAGCCCTCAGGCAAGTAATTACTTCAGTCAGTATATCAGCCATTAATCCTGCCTGCACCGCTACTTCCATTTCCCCAACTTCTTGATCCTGAAATGGTTTCGCTTTGATCTAGTAATTATGAAAAACATGTAAGGATGTACGGAAATACAGATAACGATACGTAGGAGCGACCATGTGGATGAAGGTCCTACATCCCTTTGATCATCCCGGTAACAAGAGAAAATGTCGAGTAAACTAAGACTAAGGTTAAACACCAACAAATTTATCCATCTGTTATTTTGCAATTTATCTGCGTAGAATTATCCCCCGAATCTACTAAAGTTCCCAAGTTATTAGGTAAGAGTACAAAACCCATTGGGACTGCATATATGAGACACAACTCTCCATTACTTGCAGACGGCTTAGCATGGAAAATAAACCCGAAGATCAATTGACCAGCCAGGGTTGACGATGCCAGATATATAGAGCGGTGTATAATAAGACAGTGGACTTACTAACCGGCAAAACAAGAAAAAGAATAAAAAGTAAACCCAGGTTGACAGCAATCCATGACTAAACAAGTGAAACAACTCTTGAATACTAACATCTGATTATATGGTATCAAAAAAACAAAGCTTCTATGGCAATATATGTTGAAGAATGGAGTCTAAAGATTTTTAGTGCATTATGGGAAATCTGGAAGCAGAGATGCACATGTGTCAGATGAAGCCTAATGTTACTGAGACAATAAGAAAATTACAACTTTCAAATGAGATGAACAGTATATCCTTTTCAGTTTAATCTATCAAAAAATTATTTGCATAAAAGAAAGCTAAAAAAAACACACACACACACACACACACACAAAGATATAGTAACATCGTTTGTATTCAATCGTGAATAGGTTGAAGAAACAATACCATATGCCCTATTCCCATCGGTCCTGCCTTTCTAGACACTTAACCCTAGAACATCATTTTGATACACCAACCCTTATTGAAAACAGCCTATGATTATCAGATCTCTTCAAAGCAAAAAAAAATAAAAAATAAAAAATAAAAAATAAACGGGTTCTTTCCTTCAAAAGATATTAAAAGCAACAGCATGCATAATACAAAATGAGATAAAACATTACTGATATTAAATGGAGAATGGGTTAAAGAGATTATACCAGTATAAGAACCAGCCAGAGAAGAGATGAATCCCTGTGAAGAAAACGAGTTAGGAGTAGACTTATGGTTTGAGAAAAAGATAAATCTAGTTTTAATAACCGAATGGAGAATAAAGTTAAACTTAACTTTAAAATGGAGCCAAAACAGGGCGGGAATCATCCCGCTCTCAGAATTTTCGTTTGATTTTCATACCGCCAAAAAAAAATTGGATTAAAATTTGGGGTGATTTTGATCTTCCGAGAAAGTTTCAAGATCTCGTGTAACCAATATGGTTAGTTTCCGCAAATAATTTAGAGAGAATATTAGGTGGTTATCTCCATTAAATTTGGGGAATTTGTTTCCCAGCATATTGATATACACTTCCCTAATATTTCTAACAATTTTCACTAAATTTTGGCAACAAATTAGGAGGATCCATAGGAATTTTGAATTTTTGGTTTGTAACCGCAAGACACCACCTTGTTTGATTCAAAAAAAAAAAACCGCAAGACACCAAATAAAAAGAAAAAAACCGCAAGATATATGAAATGCAGAGACACACAGACAGGGCCCAATACTCATGAAGGCGAACATGTCATACATATTGGGCCAGAATCATGCACGCCCAAGTAGTTGCTGAAAGTCGCAAAAGGGAGCCATCATAGAGGTTTGTGAAATGTGAGGGTTTTGGGGGGAAAGAGCTGTCAAACGGTCCATCGGAGTTTGACAGTTCAACTTGGTCGTGTTATCCTGAATCACTTGATCCGTGTCCATCGTAGTGTGTTAATGCAGAAGGTTGTCTCACTCAGGACAGAAGTTATAATTTGATCAAGGTTCTTCAGACAAGCATTGGAAGATTTCAAGCAACTCCAAGCATCGCTAGAAGTTGGTTTTCACTTTCAACTCCACAAAATCCACCACTGAAGTGTGTTTCTCTAAACACATTAGGTACTTCGGAGCGCCTATGGAGCTACCTCCAACTCCCGCACACCACACTACAAGGATACTGACATGCCAACCAATGCAAAGAACTAGAGAATGCTATTTATATACTTATGTGATACCTCTGTAACCATCCACGTGGCTGGGTAAACGGTTTTTTGCCAGCTCCCGGGTCGGGTGATAAGAATGGTTATTTACCGACACCAGCCGACCAGGACGGGTCATCCAGGGGAATATTCATAATCTGGAAATTCATCTTATTAATAATTATTGTTTGTTTAACTCGGCTCTAGGAGTTTGCAAAAGAAAATATTACAGACCATGCATTTGTCATCTAAAAACATTATTTCTTTAGTTTTTTGGATGGAGACTCCAAATGTTGTTCAGCAGTTGCTTGTGATAGCGCCCTAGCGACGTTCCTCGTATTCTTTGGTTTGCCGTCTGGAGTTGAATATACCCTGCGAGCCCTAGGCTTAGAAATCGCTTTCAAATTCGGTATAGTGTTATGTTGTGTTCTCTCCCTTGACAGTTTATTACCTGCTGTTTGACTGACTTCATGTTGATTAGCTTTTGGTTCCTCCACTACTTGCGAGTCTTCCTGTACTACCTCCGTCGAAGACATGACAACACTGGCTAGTGGTTGCGTCCCAGAAACTCCACCATTCACTGCCGTTACAACTTTGGCTGACGACTCTTCAGGCGTTTTAACATGGGATGATTGCTTCTCATTCCTGCTCTGTACCAGCATATGCAGCGTAACATTCAGGATTCTAAAATAACAAACATAGCAACTTACATCCATAGAGACATGCCTCGTTGGACAAGCAATGGTTTTTCCAAGAGCATCCTCTAAATTTTCAATACTTCCATTTCGCACCGGTAAAACGTAAGTAGGCATTAAAATTTCTTCAATGAGGACATTGTGGCAAGGAACTTCGTCACCGTTGGCACGTAATGTAGTTTTTCCCGTTGTTCTAAATGCTCTACCTCTAGCAACGAGGATTGCCCCAGTACCCGACGATCCTGACCAGACATTGCATTTTATACCCTGCAGAAATGTACGCCATATGAACATCAACAGTAATATACTCAAGTGACTGTATATATAGAAAAAAAAACTTACCCCTATATGTTTCGCGGATTGAGATTCACTAGTCTGAGAACCCGATTTTTGAAATTGTACCATTGCTTTCTCCTTGTTTTTCTTTAACTCCATTTCCTGAGAAACCAACAGTTGATCCTGTGCCTTTGTTGTCTCTTTGTGCTGCCCAGACTGAGACTCCTTTCTCCCAGAACCCAACTGTTGATCCTGTGGCTCTGGTTTGTCCTTGTGTTTCATTGATTGAGACTCCGTTGTCTGAGAACCCGGTCGTTGTTCATGTGCCTTCACTAACTCATTGTGCTTCCCAGATTGAGACTCCTTTCTCCCAGAACCCAACTGCTGATCCTGTGCCTCTGGTTTGTCCTTGTGTTTCCTTTGTTGAGACTTCGTTATCTGAGAACCCGGCCGTTGTTCATGTGCCTTCACCATCTCCCAGTGCTGCCCAGATTGAGACTCCTTTCTCTTCATGTTTTGCTCAGGTTGAGATTTCTTTCTCTTCTTCTCAGATCTTGATTTAGTTGTCTGCATCAATACAGTAATACATAGTATGTAATATTCTTGCAAGATATACTCCCGAACCTAACTGGAATCCATTGGTCATGTGAAGACAGATAACAAAAGAAATCCACGACAAACAAGCCATACAGTAATACATAGTATGTAATATTCTTGCAAGATATATTCCCGAACCTAACTGGAATCCATTGGTCATGTGAAGACAGATAAAAAATAGAAATCCACGACAAACAAGGCAAGCAACTAACATTAGTTCTGATGACTATTTGAGCTTTTGGCCAGTCGATGAAAGCGCCCTTCGCTTCTCCCAGATTATCACAACCGTTATCAGGTATGGGTAAACTGAGTTCATCATCTAACACTTCATTAACCTGCACTAAATAGCAATTAATCTTCTGCGCCATTCCCCCACCATCCTGAACAGTTTGCTCAGTTTCCTTTGTGATGAAAGCCTTGCCTCTAGCAACAATTTTTGTATTTCCTTCAGAATATAGGTTGCACGGCGTACCCTGCAGGTATGCATGGCATATGAACAACATAATAGAAAACACCAAAACAATATAGATTTTAAAGGATTGGAAAAGAAACATGTATTAACTGCTCCTATTAGCTTGTTTCTAGGTTCCGCCGTATATGTAGTAGGCAATTGAGACGCTGAGGACTTAGCGAAATTTCCCTGCTTTGGTCCAGCAGATTCTGAGCTTCCTCCTTTTTTCTTTTCGTGTGTACGTTTCAAACTCTCGTTGAAAGATTTCCCAGCTGCCACTGTCTTGTCAGGAAGTGGATTTGAAACCTCCCCAGTATTAGATCCACCGGGAGGATTGCTCTCTACAGAAATTCCTTCGGAAGAGTTCAGGACACATAGAGTCGTATCCTGAAGTGTCGAAGTTGAACATTGATGACGAACATTAGATACTGTGCGCCAATCTAATAAAAAAGTAAATCCAGTCTCATAAAAACACTGTCTAGTCAATGAAGATACTCTTACCTTTGTTCTAGAATCTTTCAGTAAATTAGACAAAGACTCGGGTAAGGCAATTCCTTGGGAAAGAAACGCTTCTGCTGCCTCCTGCATCACTGTTTTCATCACCACTACTTCTTGATCCTTCTCTTTCAGCTGCAGCTTCAGTTGATCCTTCTCTTTCGAGGATTTCCTTGGTCGCTTGGAATCCCCCCAGTATCTCCCTTTAGTGACTCCGGAGCCAATCCCTCTGACACGCGTGCCTTTTTCTTCTCCCAAAGCAATTGTCAGGATATCCTTTCTCGGACCAACCTTTTCAACTCCCTCTTCGACATTCTTTTGCGCCGCAGACTATGCACAGTGCCGAGTGTTAAAAAAAAAGTGTAAACATCGCGCGTATACTTTAGTGAAAAACACGAGCAGTTGGAAGTTTTGTTTTACTTACAATTTTGGCCGCTACCTCCTCGAGTTCAAAGTCATCTTCTGGGATTTTTCCACCTACCTCGCGCGTCTTTATCCACATATAATGGCGATCGGGATGTTCATCGCTGGTAATAACTTCGTCTTTGATCTAGTACTTGAAAGAAACGTAAGGGTGTACCCGAAAACACGGATAATGATACCGACAGTAAAACATACATTATTTTCCAAAGCTTCTTTTTTTGTGTCAACAGTAGAATACAGTGTATAGTATGAGTATTATGATATGAAAGAGGCAGGTTGCATGCATATATGAGACACAACTAGCATGGAAAATGAAACCGAAAATAAATTGACCAGTGTCTGACATGCCCGGTTTTGTGGTGTAAATCTAGACAGTGGACTTACCAATTTTTCTCTCAGGTAAATGTATCCTCCTCGTCCTAACCGGTGTGGAAACTTGGAGTGCGACTTGGTCTTTTTTGCCTTCTCAGATTTAGGCTTGCAGTGCAGATAAAAGACCTCATCAGTATATTAGACTAGAAAAATAACACAATATAAAACGACGATAAAAATACAGCAATGTGTAGTTATCTAACCTTGAATTCCTCGGACAGTCGATATTCCACGAACTTGGCCCATGATTCTTTGTCCACTATTTCTTTGTATTTTTTGGGAACTCTTTTCGCCAGGTTCTCCAACGGCTCTGTATCCATAAAGGGAACTATATATTTATCAGCCAACTTCCTTCTGAAATCCCGGAGTCGCTCACCGAGATGAGTCATCGTTCTTCCCTTTCTGGAGTCGTCGACGTCATAGTATTTCTTAGGTTTCATTTAATGACATGTTAGTAACATTTAGACAACAGAAATGATGAATAAAGATGTCAAACATTTGTGGTAGAAATGAGTAGATGCTTGCCTTTATTTTATTCCACATTTCATCTTTTGTCTCCTGTTTCACTTTCTTCCACTCTAACTCACGAAGTCCAACATGTCTCCTGACTACGTCGCCTAGGAAACTGCTGTATTCTGGTCTATAACCACCTATGGTTCTTTGATGCTCATCAAAGCTTAACTGATGTGGCTCCTCATCACTATATAGATCAAAACTTTGATGCAGCTTAAACAATCTGGTCATTCCCCTAGATCTCTTTATTGCAGGCTTTACTTCTTCAAGATCCTCTAGAGTTTCAAAAGTTTCGAATTCTTCTATCACGAGTTCCTCTTCGGTAGGCATATCCCCTCCTTCAGATTTTGTGGTTTCATCACTATCATTTCTTTGTTTTGCTTCACTAGGTGACTCAGACTCACTTTCAGCATCCCCTTCGTGATCATGCGACTTTGACGCATCACTCTCGTATTCTGCCATAACCTAAACTGTGTACGTACAACGAAGGAATGAATATGAGCTTATATTCATTAACTTCTAACAGAGAGTCACAAAACAATACATGTGTTGAACTACTTCAAATAGTATATGCTATTTATCTTTCAATTTCTTTTGTGCAATGAATTAAAATGCTGGCTTAGGTGAATATCTAGAATAGTATTGGTAGGTATGCCGAGAAGTAAGCCATGGTAACAACGAAATGGATAATTCAACCAAATAGTAACTAAACCTAACAGCGAAAGCACCACATGTACAACACAGGTAGGCTTATATTGGAAAAACATTAGCTAAACCTAACAGCAAAAGCAACATGTTCCTATTTTCCATTCTAAGAAACACACTAAAAGAACACAAAAACAAACTGTTCACGATGCATGTACCTCAAGGCTAAAACGAACACACCTAAAAATGGCATTAAGAAAAAAAAAATATAACAAAGTAAACCCAGGTTGAAAACAACCCATGATTAAACTAGTAAAACAACCCTTGAAAACTAACATCTGTTCTAATTTCTACGGTATCCATAAAACAAAGATACTAAAATCGCTTGTATTCAACTGGGAACAAGAAAAAAAAAATACCATATGCCCTAATTTCCATTGGTCCTGCCTTTCTAGATACTCAGTACTTCATCAAAACATATATAAAACCCATTGAATCATTGATGCATATATGTTAACCCAAGAACAACACGGATTGAAGACAGCCTATGATTATCAGTTACTTGTCAAAACAAAAAAGAAAGAAAAATAAAACAGATTCATCTTAAAAAAATATTAAAATCAACATGATATGAAACATGACTTGTATTGAATCGAGAATGGTTTAAAGAGATAATACCAGTGTAAGAACCAGCCGGAGAAAGAGATGAATCGCAGTGAAGAAGATGAGTTAGTAGTAGACTTATGGTTTTAAGGAAACAATAAATCTGCCCCTCCAGAAAAAATAAAAAGATAAATGTAGTTTTAATAACCGAATGGAGGAGAAAATAAAATTTAACTTCAAATTGGAGCCAAAATAACAGGAGGGAATAATCCCGCTCTGAGAATTTTCGTCTGATTTTCATCCCGCCAAAAAAGTTTTTGGTGGAAATTTTGGGGGGTTTGATCTTCAAAATTGTTAAGAGAAAAATTCTAGATTTCGTGTAACTAACATGGTAAGTTTCCAGAAAATTTTAGACTCTTTGGAAGAATATTGGTTGGTTATCTTCATTAAATCTCGGAAATTAGTTTCCGAAATACGGAATATATTTTTAGCAAGAAATTAGGAGTAAGGACTAAGGAGGATCATAGGAATTTTGAATTTTTGGTTCGTAACTGCAAGACATGTGAAATGGACACACCGACAAGGCCCAATAACCATGAAGGCGAATGCCAATGTGACATACATGCTGGGCCGAAAATCAGAAAACATGCAAGCCCAAGTAGTTGCCAATGATCCTTAACTAACAACGGTTATATTCCCAACCGGCGGCGTCATATGCGTACCAAGCTTTGGAATATCAAGGGATTTGAAGTCTAACACACGTTTCAGTCCATTTCTTCTCAACTGTTGTGACGTTCCAATGATCCTTAATTAAATGGCAAACGCGTATTCCCAACCGGCAGCCTCACATGTTTGCCAAATCTATATAGGACTTCCACCATCACCAGCATTGGGTTCTACGTTTCACCAGTCTTTTACTCCTATCAATTAGAAGAAAAAAACCTATCACCATTCACCAGCAACGCCAAAAAATGGATTATTTGCCCACACAATTGGTTACCGAGATATTCGTTTGCCTTCCAACTACACAGAGTATTTTAAAGAGCAAACTGGTATGCACAAAATGGAACGAATTGCTAAAAAAAAAAAGGATTGGTCTCCTGTTCAGTGCGGTGCCAAACGGAGGCCAAAATGTTACATTTGAGAACGGGGATATTACGCAAATGTTCTACACAGAACATTTTTCGGAGAATGAGTTCAGCATAATCACTGCCCCAGAGATTGACCCAAACAGTGGAGTCCATAAACATACTTTCCAAATGGTCGGGTCTTGCAACGGATTGGTGTGTCTATATGTTTTGCACGACCAAGTACGAGATCCAATTTATATCATAAACCCCTCTACTGGTCAGCAACTTATTCTTCCACAAATAGAGAGACATTCTAACTATTTTCCGGGTCAGGAGAGGTAAAAGGGGGTTTTGGCTACTGCGAGCGGACAGGGGAGTACAAAGTACTTCGTATTCATGTGCAGGGCAACGTGGAAGTATACACCTTAGGTGATCATCACCAAGGGGGTTGGAGGAGCAAAGGTACTACCAGCCTAAGATTACGTCAAACTGGTTTCTATGCACAGGGCCATCTTTACTGGTTCGAAGAGAAGAGGGCATTAGTATCTTTCGATATGTATACGGAGGAGTTTATACGTATCTTACCCAACCGGAATATCTTAGGAGCACCGGTGGTTGGGATAGTTTTATAACAGTTTATGTGTTTACTATGTACATCATCGGGAGAATGAAGTTCGTATAGATTTTTGGTTGCTGACCAACGCCAATACTTGGACCTTAGAGAAGAGCATTATACTACCCTGGCCGCAGTCATCCTGGACACGGTATGTACCTCTCGCCTTTGGAGGTAAACGTAAAATTGAGAAAATTCTACCGAGGGATGGGCAACGTCTATTGTGCCACAATATATCCACCGGTAATTTAGAGGAAATCCACGGAAATGTCCCATCGCAAACAGAAATTGTTGTATTAATGTTCTAGTATCTATGTAACGTTATATTTAGTCGAACATGAGGTACTGCATGGAGTATTTTACAATGACAGAACATAGGTCGACGAGTACTTTACTGTTCTTCATCTTCTTAACTGTGTCTGCTATTGATCTTCGTGATCCTGTAATTTGTATATCTTCATTTATCACCCTCCAACAATCATATATTGCTAAATAGTGAACTTTGAGCGAGCAATACTGGATGACGTTGTTGCCAAAAGCCAAGATGACCTGTTAAGATTAGAACTGTGCCATAATGAATGCATTTTGGTGATAAAGCAAGTATTAACTATTGATACTTATTAGTCGGTATTAAGCCACATTAGATTCCATTGGCTTAACTCGGGTCTAAGAGTTTGCAAAAGAAAGTAATACAGACCATATATTGTCTAAAACATGTACTACCGGAAAAAAAATCATCTAAAAGACAATTTCTTTAGCTCTTTGCATAGTGTCTCCATATATGAGTAAATGCCTTGAGTGACTCCGGAGTCGATCCCTCTGACACGGCAATCTTTTTCTTTGCCTGACACAAAGGTCTTGTCTGGGACCAACCTTTTCAACTCCCTCCTAGGTCGCACGCGACGCGTCTCACCCTATGCACAATTTCAAGGTAAAACATGTGTTATATTCCGACTTTAATATCACGCATTTATTTTAAACCAAAAACATGAGCAGTGAGAAGTTTCGCTTGCCACTACTTCCTTGAGTTCGATTTAAGGATGAAAAACACACGCAAGGATGAAAACACAGCAATGTAGTTATCTAACCTTGAATTCATCTGACAGTCGATATTCCACAAACTTGGCCCATGATTCTCTGTCCACTATGGTTTTGTATTTTTTGGGAACTGTTCGTGTCAGGTTCTTCTTATGCAGATTGGGAACTATATACTTGTCGGCTAATTCCCTTCTGAAATCTCGCAGCTTTCCGGCGAGATGCTTCATCGTTTCTTCCCTTCTGGACTCATCGATGTCATAACACTTCTACGGTAATATTAAAAATGGCATGTGAGATATAAGTACAAAACATACATGATGAATAAAGATGGCAAGAAAGATAAATTTGGTTGTATGAATCAGTAGTTGCTTGCCTGTATCTTGTCCCACATGCTATCCTTTGCCTCCTGGGGAACATGCTTCCAGTATTGTACTCGAACTCCAACTTCTCTCCTGACCAGGTTGCCCAGGAACCTATTGAATTCTGGTCTACAACCACTTGAGGTTCTTTTAATCTCATAGCAGCTTAGTACATGTTTCTCATTGTCATCCGAGTGTTCTTCGTGCTCAACAAGCATATAGTCGAAAAAGTCCTCCGAGTGTTCTTCTTCCTCGACAAGCACAGCGTCGGAAAAGTCCTCTTCTGCCATAACCTAAACTGTGCACGTACAACAAAGGGTTAAAATATGAGCTTATGTTGATTAAGTTTTAACCGAGCAATCACAACAAAACAATATATTTGTTGAAATGCTTGCAACAATTAAAAAACAAATTTTGGATGTAACAGGTTTATATGAAAATGAAATATGAATAGCATGTCTGAAACCTATATAGTATATACTAGCATCACTTGTATTCATTCGGGAACGTGTAGAAGAACTAATACCATACGCGGCCTAGCTAATTAGCATTGGTCCTGCCTTTCTAGATACTCAGTACTTCATCAGAACATATGTAAAAGACCATGATTCATACAACTTAACCCTAGAGCAGCATTTTGACACAACAACCCGGATTGAAAAACAGCATATGATTATCAGTTACTTGTCAAGAAAAAGAAAAAACAAACTGATTTTTTCCTTCAAACAAATATTAATACCAACATGTATATATACTGCAACATGATACTATAAAATATGACTTGTACTGAATCGAGAAAGGGTTAAAGAGATAATAATACCAGTGTAAGATCTGGCCAGAGAAAAGTGATGAATCCCTGTGAAGATGAGTTGAGAGCAAATTTGTTGTTTCCGAAAAGATAAATCGGGTTTTAAAGTAAAACA
>JAJJMA010200469.1:0-16806 GCA_023529015.1 Papaver nudicaule | reverse complement strand
ATGTGGCTAAGAAAAAATACTGTCAGCTCATCATTGAAACTAAAATGTATTCGATTATACCGGCGGAATCAAACAAAGAGAATTATATATATAACAACAAAATGCAAAGGTGGAAAAATATCTACCAAAGCTCCATAACAAAAAGTGGGAGATATAAGCATATCTCATGATTACACAAAAGCATGAAAAGCTAAGAGTTATCTAAATAACACTTGATAACTAGAATATGCAACATTTATCAGACTTGCACTTTTGGAGACTTCAAAGGATCTTCAACAGCCATATTCGGGTCCTTGAGCGAGGAATCAGCATTTTTTTCTCCAGCTTCAGTGGAAACTATGTTTGGATTGTTGGCGTCTTGATTCCGATGTTCAGTAGTACCTTGGTCTTCACTAGCATTAGTATCCTTTCCGCTGTCCTGATGAGAATCTTGACTTTTTGGCTGCAAGTCTACGTCATCTTCGGCGTCTTCTTCTTCATCATCCTCTTCTTCAGAATCTGACCCGCTGTCTATGGGAATAGCATCTTCGGCATTACCTTCATCATCAGCAGCATTAGGAGCAATATCTGTGTCAGGAGGAAGGCGACCAGGAGCATAGTCATCTGGAATATCCAAATCGTGATCAGGGCAAAACTTCGCCAAGAACATCTGGATAGCATAAAAGCCGGCCATTCTAACATCAGAAAAATTTTGCTCTTCTTGGGTTTGAGCAGATTTCTTGGTAAGACTCAGCTCAGACTTGAGGGCGTCTTGCATTTGTTGAAGTTTCTTGGACTTAGAAGATTCAGACTCAAACTTTTCCTTATACTCCTGAAGCGTCTTAACGTCAGCTTCCAAGTTGAAAATCTTGCCAGCACACTGCAAATGATCAGTCTCCAGCGCATGCAACTTGCTCCCACATGACTGATGATCTTTCAATTGCCCTTCCAGTTCAGTAATCCTGGCAGTACACCCTTCGTGTTCTTTCAAGACAGCGGTTTGCTCTCCCAGCTGAGACTCCAACTTTTTGTTCTTCTCTGAAATAAGGAAAAGCATAACATTAGCGCTGAGGCAATACCAAACTGGAAATTACATAAGAAAACAAAATCCTAAGGAACTACCTTCTAGACCGCTAACATACTCATGAATACCCTTTTTGGCAACACTTATTTCATCAAGTTTACTCAAAACTTCTTGATCAGAACAAGGACCAACGGCTTGTTTGATTTTGAGTCTAAGTATAGTATTCTCTTCATTCAACTGCCTAGCACGATCTCCATGAATTTGGAAAAAATTCTTGTGGTGTTGAATTTCATATCGGGCGGCGTCTCTCTCGGCGGTACGACAAACCAGTGTAGATGATAAGCGCGAAATGTTGGCTTCCTTATCCTTCAGTTGGGTGGTTATCTTCATATGGTCCACAACGGCTTGTTCTCTAGCTTTACATTCCAGCTCAGCTAAGCGAGAGGCGTTGTCAAGCTCACTCTTTTTCCATGCCACATCCGCTTCAGAAACTTTGAGCATATGATCAAGATTTACGTTAAGATCAGTGACATTACGCAACTCTCGGCGGTACCATTTAACATCTTGGCCCAAATTGAGTAACATATTACGTTGTATAGTGTTAGCACTAGTCAACTTACCAATCTCAGTTTCGGCTTGCTTTAATCGGCTATCAGGGTGTTGTCGGCGACCTTATAAGGGAAAGGGACTAGACGTTGGGAAAAAGGAAAGCAGAATAAAAGACTATCATAAGAAACATTGGAAACAACTACTAACCTTTGAGCTCATCATGCTTCTTTTTCTTCTGATTGTAATTGACGCGCATACGAGCGCTCTCCTTCTTTTCTACAGCTAGTTGGTGTGTCAGGGAAGCATTTGTTTGATCCAAGGTGGCCTTTGCTTGGCGTAGATTGTCAAGTTCTTGTCTTAGCTGAGCATTCAGTGTGATACTACGAAGATTGCGTTGGAAATCCTGCGGAATAAAGTAGGTGGGTATAGTCAGAAATAAAATCCTGATAAGAACAAAAAGTTTAAGAGTAAAGCTGAGGAAGTAATCTACCGCGACAACGCTGCAAAATTGCTCATAAGGAGTAAGATGAGAGACGGCGATGGTGAGTTCGACGGGTGTCAACGCTAATCCAGGCTCACTTAGCTTGCTCATTGATTCTAGAAAAAGAGTATTAGAACCATTCTCATCCTGAGACAGCAATTTGGCAAAAGAATCCACTAACTTATTTGGCGGTAACTGATTCATTGAAGAGTTGTTGCCAGCAGAAGTGCAGGGCAGAGTGTCCAAAGAAAGAAGGTGACGAAGAACTGAGACAGCGTTGTCAGCGGCTGAGGCAGAGGCAGACTCAATCAGATTATTGGATTGAATGGGAGTCTCCATTTCAACGGTATTCTCCCCACCAGTATCCACATTCATTTCAGCGGTACCTTGCCCAGTGGTAGCAGTAACTGAAGTGGTAATTGGTGGAGTTATAGGAGTTTCTTCAAACATCTCGTCAACATGACGCTCATCAGCAGGTTTCACAGACTGGTCTTCAGAAATTGGATCATTAACAATAGTCGGGTTGTTGGGCTTATTACCTTTCTTGGAAGCCGTAGATTTTTTAGTTTTTGGCAACTTTTCATTTTTCTTGGAAGAGTCGCCACCTTTGTTCTTGGAAGACTCGTCATCATTCCTTTTGGAGGAGTCGCCGCCCTTCTTCTTGGAAGATTCATCATACCTTTTCTTGGAAGATCCGCCGTCTTTCTTTTTTGAAGAAACGTCATCTTTCTTAACAGCGGCAGTAGACTTGACGTTGTCATTTTTCTTGGACCCAGCAGCAGACATACCAGGAAGTGTACCAATAGAGGCTTTAACACGATCTTCTGCACTGAGGGGTTTCTCTGGTTTGGATTTCTTCTTAGGTGGCTGTGAAAAGGAAAATCATCGTTAGCCGTTAAGCTAACAAACAGAGGCAAATATATACATATATTTCAAAGACAGCGGTAGGATGTTTGTTACCTGAACAGCGCCTCCCTCTTTTCCTTTTCTTTTTGTGCCATGCACTTTGGGTTGCTTGCAAAATTCAGGCTTTTTAGCCCAATGTCCTTTATCAGTGACAACGAATTTGCCATTCTTCTTGAGATACCGGTTTTCTTCATCCCAGCGAACGGACCAAAAGTCATGCTTGGCGAAGTCAGATTGTTCAGGGAGAAATTCTTCACGAGGAATAGTCTTGTTTTCGTTTTAAAACCTTTGAGCCAAGGACCGTCAACTTGACAAGGAATGTCACCCCAATGATTTTCAGATTTATGGCGGACAGAGGGTCTCTCAGTAGTGGACTCTTTCTTGTCAACATCCCTTAGAAACTTCTTATCATTATCAAAACCCCTTCTAGATTCAAGACGGTATAACCAGGGTTCGCCGGCTCTGAGACTGGGCTTCACTTGATATTGTGCTGAGAAATTCTCAACGGTATACAGTTCCTTATTGGTAAAGGCAGGATCTCTGGCGACTTTAGGATAAAGGGTGTGGCCTTTACTACGGGCAACCCATTCATACAGTATACGAATGGAATTACCAGAAAGCTGGGCGGGATGCTTGTTTATATGCATTAGCAGTTGAAGAAGGAGTGGATTGGTAGGATCGTAAAGAGGAAACTGGTACCCAGCTCTGATCTGGCCCATGGAGATAACTAAATGATTCTCGTCTTGTCCTTCCTGACGGATGTGTCCCAAGAGCAATGGATCAGAACACATAGTGATGCCGTCTAAAGGCGTGATATTAAGCGCTGGAGTAATTTTATGCGCCGGATTGCAATACCCCTCCCAGTCATCACCCCAAGAAGGTTTACCGCCGTAGTCTGTAGATTCCTCATCATCATGATCTTCGTTCTGAGAACTTGAGGAGGACTCGGCGTCCTCACGATTGGACCCTTGCTGTTGAAGTTCTGAGTTAGGTTCATAAGAAGAGTCAGTAGAAGCCATATGAAGACCGGAGAAGATGAAGATTGATCGGAGAACGGAAGTTGCAGAGGTAAGAATTCACCGGAGTAAGGGAAAAGTAGATAAAAAAGGAATCTGGATGAAAGACGTTGTAGAGTAATAATTAAAAAGTAGTTTTACACCAGTAAGAAGTCGAAAAGGGGCGGAAAACGGTGGTTTCAGGCAAAATAGTGACGGAGCAGCGGCGGTTAGGGTTTAAGAGCAGAGAAAAAAAAAAGAAAAGCTGAAAGGAAAAATAGGGTAAATGAGGGAGATCAGGGTATTTATAGGAAAGGGAATCTCGACGGGTTCAGCAGGTGGCAGGTCAAAAGTAAAGCCCTAGATTCGTGGCATGCAAAGGCACGTGGAGGAAATTTTGCATATATAAAATGTGCTGGCATTTTCGGCGGTTAAGAGAATTTCATCTTCAGCGACTAAAGTCTCTAAAAATGAAAGAGGCAAAATGTAGGTGTAGAAAATGCCTTAGGCCAATTTAAGTACTTAAGAGAAGATTTATATTTAGGAGGGTATCTATAAGAAGTGAAGCATGGCGACAGCGGTATCAGTCAGCGGTGTTCTCCTGCAGAGGGAAGGATGCTGAGAAGAATTACGACACATCAGTATGCATCAAGGTGGTATCAGCGGCATGACTCCGACAAAAGATGAATAAGTTGGTTGAGCATTCAATGCTAAGCAGAACGGTCGAATTGTCAGGTTGAATGGTTGACTCAGTGGAATCTGAGTCACCAATCTTATCCGATACGATGGAAGGACGCCGAAGTTATAAAGAGAAGGCGCTGAGATATTGAAGAAGCACAGCGGTAAGGCGGTGAGAAAGAAGACAAATAATGTCAGAATAGTTTGTACTTATTAGCTGTATTCCATTACTTGTAAGCGCCTATATAAGGCAATGTACGCCCACAATTGAAGGGGTTGGAAAAAGTGAATCCTAGGGTTTGATCTATAGAGAGGAAGAAGAATCCATTCCTTTCTCTCCTTAGCTCAATCTCCTGAGAGAATCTTGAGGTCATTGTAGAGTGTTTATCCTTAGCAAGGTGAGATGCAAGGATTCCATTAATAATCTATATTAGAGGGTTTTGGCTTACTTTTATGTTGTGCTATATTTATGGTTTGATGCTGAGTTCTGTTTCATGTTTATGTTAAAGTGATGATTTATATGTTGATTGGGATTTATTTTAAATATGCTTGTTATGTTGTGTTTATGGTCTTAAATAGGGGTGTATTGGTAAAATCTCTACTATGAGAATTTTACCAACTACACAGTGTGAAGCCAAAATTTACAGAAACTATCAACGTGGTCATTGTATAGGTCCAATCATAGCATCGATGGTCATTGTCATTTAGACTACCATCAACATGGCTCAGACCAAGTTTTACACAATAGAAACTACAAATTACACAATAGAAACTATAAAACTGGTAAGAAAATTATAACTCAGATTCCCTTTCCAAAACATACACACAACAGAAAACACAAACAACCACCACCACCAATACTAATCTAAAGAGATTTTAAACTGAAATTGAATCAAAGCTAAATATCATGTAATCTTGCACAGAATAAAGAACAAACTATAAACATAGTTAAAGATGTTATACCTTACTTTCTTGCAAAATTACAACTGCACCTTCTTCAAAAAAAAAAAAAAACAAATTTAAAACCCTAGAATCAAAAATTGAAACGCAAAAATGAAACCCAAATTACTGTTATACCTTAATATCTTCAGAAATCCAGCTTCACCTCAAAACAAAAAAAAAACAAAAAAAATATCAGTAAAACCCTAAATCAGTTTTGGCAAAGATCAAACACAAAAATGAAACCTATACAACTGGTATACCTTAATTTCTTGAGAAATCCAGCTTCACCTAACATCATACAACAAAACAACAAAATCAGTAAACCCTAGAATAAGTTTTTTTTTTTTTATTTTAAAGAAAAGTTATTTTTTATTAATCATCATCAACTGAAAGAAGCTTACAAGAATTGGATGGAAGCCTGGCAACAAGCTGATCTCCAATCCCTTTTTGAAGTACAACTCCTATCCTATAGAAAAGAAAATCCCCAACTACAACATTTCCATCATGGCTAGCCATATAGTTGCGCAATCTCTTCAGGAACTCCACCGTGTCACTACCCAACTCCCCCAAGGTAGAGAAAGCAAGCACACCAAGACCAAAGCCCTGAGCAGTACATTTCTCTAGATATTTGTCTTTTTTGCGAATGACAGCATCATCGATTGCCTTGCCTGGAACAAAAGCACGCACCCCAGCGCCTGTAAAAGGTGAAACAACTGTGATATCCATACACACATCATGTCCGTTATCCCAGTTATACACCAAGACATCTGCAGGTCTCAAGGCTACACCGGTATCCGAGAGGAACCCCAAATCAACCTCTTTCCTAGCTGAGACACCCGCACGATAACAAATATCAGCAAAGGTATCACGAACCAGGTCATGTCTATACTTGAGACCAATACCACTCGAGCAATGCAAGGCATGGTCCCCGAAAATATCCATCTCCCTACCACAACTGGTGCAACTCTCTCCTTCCTCGAAGAGAGGGATCCCAAGCCTATAGCGCAAGATAGCTCTGAAATGTCGAGACCCAAGTTTTTGATTGAGCCCCTCAATCGGAATGGCCAACAGGTAGTCTTGCGCATGCTTGATCCTGTTACACTGCCACAGGGCTGAATCCCTCTTAGTCATAACAAACCGGTTAGGTAAGTCATTCTTCACAGCATCAAAGTATTGGATTGCCAAAGAGCTCATAGAATGGGGGGCAATGTCCTCAATGCACAATGAAGAATTCTCAATACCACATACCTGCTTGTAGGAGACAAGCGCACGCTCAAAACTAGGACTCAAACCAGACACACAAGAATGTCTCAGAATGTTCTCCTGCTGAGATCTAGTCTGAAAGCACGAAGCCAAATAACAATACTGCATAGTGTCCTCCATAGTGTACACTCCCAGCCCACCATACTTGATGGGGAGTATAGCCATCCTATATTGCAGCGAACCAAAGCCCGGTCCATCTCCTGTGATAAGCTGCCGAAGAAACTGCTTCAGATGATCATCGAAAGCCTCTTGTGCTTTATCTAAGTACTCAGGTCTAGTTGTTCGCATAGCAAAGTATAACCTCGAGACACCAAAACAATTCCTCAACAGTAACAACTCACCCTGTGGATCTTTAAGCTTCTGAATAGCATCAATCAGTTCAGTGGTCTTACGAACCCTGTTAACCGCCAAATTTCTGCAGAATTGGGGGCTCAGGCTAACAGGTCCTCCCAAAAGCTTAACACCCTGAGTAGGCCGGCATATATCAGGTGGAAAACCCCCCTCAACTAACCCCCTGCAATCAACCGAAGGCCAGAAGAGTTCAGTCTTTGAAACATTAAGGTGCATCCCCAGAGCAACGCCTTCCTGCTGAATAATTTCCAAGGCTTTGGCAACCATCAGTGTATCACCGACTAGGGTCCCGTCGGCTAAATACCATGCTTGAAGATCCAAAGGGCATAATTCCGCGATTCTATGTATCAAAGGATGCAGAGTTAAGGCAAATAACATAGGACCGAGAGGATCACCCTGTTGTACTCCTTGAGCAGACGAAAGAGTATTGTCCATATAATATAGCTTAGCAGGTTTTGCGTAGCAAAATTTCACCCACCTGGAAATCGAAGGACAATGTTTCCGAACCTCTCGAATCATTGCAGATCTGCTGACAAGATTAAAGGCATTAGAAAAATCAACAAGAAGCATCGAAGTAGATGTCGAGTCGCTCTTTGTCTCAAGAAGCCTGTTAACAGCATGAAGAATTGCCTCTCCGCCACAGGGAACCCCGACACCAAACTGATAATCACTAAGATAACTCTCCATCCCATTACCAATATGTGAAGCAGCAACTTTAGAAACTAGACGTCTCCAAATAGTGCCTACAGCAATAGGACGTATGCCACCTCCGGGCTTGACCAAGGGAGTAAGAGGAGCTGAAGCAACAAACTCCCCTAGAACCGAAGGGCAACCACCTGCAAGCCATATATTCACCAATTCAGTAATAGATTGATGAGGTCATCAGACACAGCTGCAGCAGACCCACTCAAAGCATCAAGCAAATGTTGGGCACGAAGACCATCTCTTCCGCACGAGGTCCCTCTGGGGAAGCTTTTCAGCTTATTCAGAACCAAGTCCTTAGATGCAACGAAAGGTGATTGCGATATAGGTTCTGCTGGAATCAAAGGAGGAGGTGCATGCGGATGTTTGGCTTGCAACTCCTGCAAAGTCCTGAGTTGGAGGGAGCCACCCCATTAGAAGTCAAAGTACGGATTGCAGCAGTGTATAACCCGTAACCCAACTTCTTACGACAAAGTCGTACATTAACAGCCTCTTGATCCTCTTGCGTCTTCACTTGGTTTTTCCTTTTGTTATCACGCCTCAACTCTTGTAGAGCAGCTTGCTCCTCTAAAGCTCTGTGAAGCAAGGTAGCACAACCATTAGGTTCAGACCAACGATTCAAAGCATGATGTATCGCTGCAATCTGTAGCTTTTTCCTGTCGCCAGACCTCTCCTCTTCACTACTTTGGGGGAAGTAAATGCGAAGAGTACAGATAGGAAAAAGAAGCATCTGAATCCACAGGGAGATGTCGTTGGGGCTGTGAACAACCCTCTGAATGACATCGTTAAAAGTTCTGGCAAAGTGAAGCTTACACTTGGCGGGAATGCTGGAAACCGTAGTGATTTGGCTTTGTAGTACCTTGTCCAGCAACTCAAGATCAAGCCTAAGCGCGGTATCAGCTGCAGTATCATCAATAAGGCCTACATTGTCCCCAACAGCAGGAGCTGGACAATGGATTCCATGCACCAAGAAATCGACCCCCTCCCCATTCCACGGACGAAGAGTAATATCTCCATTATGTCGCTTACAAGGATTCCTCCAAGCAACTAGACGCATACAAGGAGGGCATAACCACATGTGCATTTCCCGTAAAGTGCGCTCCCATGCCTTGAACACGCTATAATTGTTAGCGATAAGTTGACGACACCATTCTTTTCTCACGGCATCTGGGTAGTGCTTATGGTCCAAATGTTGAATCAACGACCCTAGATTGTAACCTCTGCCGCCGACCCCATTCTTACAACCATGAAAGCCTTGCAAGGGGCAATCATATTTAGCTGCATCCGTATGAACGTGGTTGGCACCCTGCGACGCTGCTGCTGTAGGACATCGATATTTGCTAGCTCTGGGGTCTATAACTGCTGAACCTGACCCTGTTGTATTAGTGATGCTATCAGCAATAAAGCCACAACCATGGGAGGATGTAGTTGCGACGCCGGAAGCCGAAGTAAGGTGAGATGTTTCCAAGGCTTCAAATGGTGCCATGAGAGTTGCAGAAGATTGAGGATGGCACACAGACGTGGGAGCTGCAGAAAATTGAAGATGACACACCGGAGAATGAGCACGAGCAGCATGGGATGCATGGCCTGTAAGTGTTGTTGTCGTCGCGGGACGGACTTGCAGACATGTAGGTGTTGCAGAAACGCGTAGACGATCACCAACACCAGTGGAAGTAAGTGCAGAAGATTGAAAAACACGCACATCATCAGGTTGGGCTATATCACCACCAACGGGAGAAGCCATGGTTCCCGGTAATCCACCTGTGGAGATTTTTGGAATATAAACGCATTTGGAGCGACGTGCAAAGGATTGAAAGGGTGATGTACATGATGATTTCAATGCAGAGGACTGAATACTAGCAGTAGTGGAGGATACAGGCGGCTTGGCATGGTCAGGTGGCTTCTTCCGCTGGTAAGCACCATGAACACAGGTCGTCGGCGCCTGAGAAGAACCACTGCGTAGAGTTGCAGAAAATTGAACCTTAGATTGAATCAGGTCACTATCCCCGTGGGAAAGTAATTCTTTATCATGATTAAACCCTACAGGAGATTGAATCAGGTCTTGATTTTCCGCAACGACGCTCTGTTTTCGACTGCCATTAGAACGAGACGATCCTGCAATGAAGCTTTGTTTCTGCTATTTTCTTTCTGCGGCAGGGATATCAGCAGAAGGGACGTCTGAATCTGCAGAAGATTGATTACAGACTCCATGGGTCGTACCAGAAGAAGAACCAATAACTGTTGGCCGTCGTTTGGTGACCGAAGCTCGGGATGTCCTGTAAGAGACCGGTGAAGTAGCAGAAGATTGAAGCTTAGCCTGTGAGTCTTGATTCGCAGATGATTGAATGTCAAGAGAAAGACTGCGCCTAGTTCTGACCATTTTATGTTCTTCTGTTCATCTGGGGAAAAAAAAAAACCTAAAAATGTAAAACGTTAATGGCAGCAATAATGGGAGGGTTTAATGGGTGATTTAGGGGTCAAAAGGAAGCTCAGGAGGAGGGGAATAGAAGGATGTGGAGATTTTTTGAAGAAGATGGGGATTGATCAATTGAAATCCACACACCCCCGGAAGAAGATGGAGATTTTTTTTTTTTTAAAGAAATACTTGTAAACAATACCAGTAAACCCAATAGCTTACTAATTAGTTATAAATGATTGAACTGTTGGTTTTGGTCGGAGATCTTTAATCTGTGGGTTTTTCTGGTCGGAGATCTTTAAAGAGTAAAGAGACTGAGAGAATTTGAGAGAGAGAAGAACAATGATCTGGGTGTGTAGAGAATACTTATATAGGGCGGAAGAAACTATGGTTAGGGTTAGGGGGGAAATTGCCCTAAACTGGGTGGAAGCATAAAAGCTTCGCTTGGCTGTCTTATTCCTACACCATATTCGAGGCATAGTTTTTTACTATTTTATCCCTAGATAAACATCAGACTTTGACTCATTTTTAAAATTTCCTCACAATACAACTGCCTAGGGCAGCCCTACAACTAATCTAGCCCTAGTCAGACTTTCCTTTAATCCCTAGTCAGTCTTTCCTAAGCCATTTTCCACTAGTGAATCGATCTCCTTGTCCACATTTTCCAATTGCACTTGCAATTGGAATGTGAAGACTATTCACTAATCATACTTGTGCTTCAATGATCTTAATCTTGAAAGTATGATTTGGTTCAACATGGTCATGAACTTGTGCATGCATGCAAGAGTTCATTATATGACACAATAAGGAAAACCTTCGACTTGCGGCAATGTTCTATTGCTTAGCTAAATTCGAAGAGGTCCAATCCTTCCATCTAGATCATTCCTTTTGGAATCTAGATTCAAGTTAACGACAACATTCAAAGCTTATGTTGTCACCATGTTACCTTTGGAAGAAGTACTTTGATACTAGGCAATTCCGGTTTGTCTCAGAAACCGAGAGCCAAGTAGAACCAGTTTCTATGGACGATTCCCATTAAGAGTATCAAGTAATTCAATGCTACATTGAATGAAATTTGTTTTCATTTATGTTTTTAGCATTTGAAGTCAAAGGAAGTTAAGTCCGCATTAAAAGCCTTTAATGGAGAGTTGAATGCACATTAAGGTTTCGGACTTTGCCTTTGCTAAACACTGCCTTAGTCGAAACACTATATAAGGAGATGTCCATTCCTCCTTCAAGCTTTGTCCTTCTAACATTTAATTTTGTTAGAACACCAACTTCTGAAGACAGCGTTCTAAAGGATACTCATAAGTAGATAAACTACGCAAATACTTTATCAGCTCATTGTCAGTCAACATGGTTCAAAGAAACCATACCTTGATGACTTCTTCCCATTTCCAATCAGGCCAATCCATTCTCCCGGTTGTGGCGTTATAACCGTGACCAGTTAGTCCAGCAATGGTTCTCCACACTGCATATATATTTCTTTTTTAGAGAATCCCAATGGTTCTTTAATGCTTTTTGATCTAGATCGTATGGCAGACTTGGCTTGAATTCAGTGTTCAACGTATCCTTAATTCGCTTCCAAGATATTTGTTTAAGGGACGCTCAACCATAGCCTTCATTCCCAACCTCCTCAATAGATAAGTCCATAAACCTCTTAGAAAGTCCTTCAATAGATGTGAAAATATGTGTGCCTCCTCTCTTTTTGCACCCTCTGCTCTATCCATATCAGATATTCTTCTTTCTTCTGGAGAAGGCCAAATCAATTTAAAGAGATATGGCAGACACAGACCAAACCAAAGCAAAGCAAAGCTATTATGATTATCCATGTATATTGAAAAGTCATTTACAAGGCTAGTCATTCTTCCAACAAAACCCAAAGACATTCAGAGTCTACCTCAATCTGAATTACATTTTTCACAAAAAACAACTACAGAAAATGATATGGAATAACAGAAAAAGCTAAGTCGATGCTAATTACCTTAACTATCAAGCTGTGGCATACCATATAGTCAATGCTCAGCCATGAAAGTAAATAAAGCCTACATTCATTTCATGACTTACGCCTAATCAACTACATCCCAACTATCAATTTGAGCAATTATACCTCCCAAAACCTAACAATTACAACAACCCAGACTATACAAAACAATGATTCATTTAAAGTCACAAAACCCTGCAAAGAATCAAACCATAAAACTCATATGCATTACAGAAGAGACTCAAAGAGAAGGTAGTGAGAGGGCCATAACTCCATTAAGATATTTTAAACATGAGTCACTATGTTCAGCATATTTGGCATTTCTAGTACAATCTTGAAGTGAAAAAACATTCAATAAGAGGAAATTCAAATCAAATTACAGATTAATCATGCGTGTTAATTATCATATATTGAACAATCTTCTATTAAGCAACCCCTTCTTCTTTTTTAACTTATACAACCACACAAAAACTACAAAGCATGTTTAAACAGAAACCCACCAGTTGATTTCAAGTTAGAGCAAAAAAAATCAAACCGATACATACATGCAACTTGAATAGAAGACGTCAATCGAAACCCACCAGTTGAATAAATGATCCTCCAACACTTTGAAGAGGGTGGTTTGTTGATTCAGCAGAAGAAAAACCTACCTGAAAGAAAAAACAATCAAAACAATACCGATGAGAATACTACTCCTGTCGGTGAATTAAAGAAGAAAATATTCATCCTAGAAGATCTTTTGAAAGCAAAAAAGGATGCTAACAGTGACCTTATCAAAGCTCTAGGTCAAGAAATATCAGCGAGTCGAGGAATTAAAACTAGAACATGAATTAAAATCAAATACCTACAAATTAAACACTAGATCTCGCTCAAAACCTAAAAACTAACCTAGATATTGGATCTTTGTCGATGAAATTTCAGAGAGAGACAGAGAGAGAAAAGAGACGGACACCTCGATGGAGTGAAATGAAAATGAAAACCAGATCTGGGTTTTCGACTTTTGTATTATTCCAGGACAAAAAAAAGGAAATTCTTAGTTTGTTTGAGGGTATATGTGACATTTCGCAGAGAAAATAGAGGTTTGTCTCAAAGACAGCACCTGGTTGGTGCTATTTCATTTCCACTAGTTTTGTAGAGTTTAGCCTCTTACTTGGTAGAGGTAGAGGAAAAAACAAACACCCTCTAAAGTGGGGTCCACCTCTACATAGAGGTTGGTAGAGGTTAGCCTCTATATAGAGGAAAAAACAAACATGCTCTTAGACTTCCATCCAAATCAATCAACAGGTTTAAGAGTGTTTCAAAGGTATGGCTATCTATTCTCTTTGATCCTGATTTCATGAACGCCAGATTCAAAACATTATTCACCGATGAAACTAAACCATGGGCTATCTTTTCAAACCATGTTATACCTAATCAACATAACCCGGCTGATCTCAAAATTCCTAGCAAACTTTTTCATACACAGTTTATATCATCTTGCAGTGGATTACCTAGTTATGATGGGTTTTCCTTTAATTTTCTTAACGAATCATATAGATTCGATCCACAATCTGATTTGCTTCATGTTTTAGCTTCAAGCAACGGTTTAGTTCTTTGTTGTGTTGTAAGTTACACTAAGGCAGCTACGCGTTTCTTCGTTTGTAATCGGATTACCGAAGAGTTTGTTTCACTCCCTGCACCACCGAATTTCAGTACTGTTGGTGAGTTTTCATATGGTTTGGTTTGTGAAACGTACTCTAATTCGAAGCTAGAGTACTTTCAAAGTAGTGGAGACACCCTTTTCTTAGACTGTGATAATGATATCTCGGTGGAAATCTACTTCTCAGATCTGGATGAATGGAGAACATATCATGTTGCGCACCTTCACCCACGAATGTTTACATTTTTTTCCGAAAGAAATAATGTCATTACTCATAATGGAGTCGTATTGGTTCGCAAACTATAGAAGTGATTGGATTATTGCTTATGATCTTAAGGTTAACAGCTATGGATGCGATAGCCATTATTGCAATGTGCTCAACGTGCCTAGGGAGGAAGAGGGTCGGTGTTACTATTCTTCAAGTTTATGTCTCGGGGTGTCTGAAGATTCCGTTTGTTATGGGCAAATTTGCGGCAACACTTTAAGAATATGGGAACTTATTATGGAGAATGATCACTTTGTAGAAGATGAAGAAACTGTTTGGAACTTAAGGCATGATATTGAATTACCGAATTTTAAATCAACAAAGATTTCGCTAATAGCTTTCAGTCCTGTGGATCGTGATGTTGTTAATAGCAGTAACTGATGGGGTCTTATCTGGAGCGTTCATCCTTTAGTTGCTTGATGTGATCCTGGCCGTTCATCTTGGTTCGACAGCTGTTAGGACAGCCTGTCTTCACCGACATTTACTTTCTATTTCTTTTATATATCGTTTTCTGTTTTTGTCGGTTGTATTAAGTTTTCCTTTCATTTCCTTTTCTCTCTGCTATCTGTAATGAATTTGATGTTCTTATTAATGGAACTGTTTTCTTGATTTTCAATGATTGATGTTCATCAAATTCAGTCGTTCTACTATGGTATCAGATAAGAAACATTCGTTTCTTATGTTTCGATCTTGATTTTCGCTGCTTTTTCATGCAAATCTTGCACTTCATTTCACATTTTTCATCTGATTTTTCAGATCTGTTTCTTGATCTTTCTGTTCTTCCTTTATGATTCGTGATTTTCCTTCTACATCAATGTCTGATTTCGAAAATCCTACTGCTAATCACTTTACAGCACTTACTTCGAATCAATTAAACAATCTTGTACATCTAAAGCTTACAGAGGACAATTACTTCACTTGGAAAAATGTTCTGGATCCTGTTATTCAAAGGTATCGATTACATAGGTATTTGGATGGATCCTATCCTTGTCCAGTTCAATTTACATCTGCAAGGAATCAGAATAGCGGTGTGGTGAATCCTTTGTACAATGAATGGAGAGATGAAGATGCTACGATTAGGATGTGGTTAAATGGAATCATCTCAGATGCTGTACTACCTTACTTCTCCAGATCCACAACAGCTCAGCAACTTTGGAGTAGTATTGAAGAGAGATTTGGTAGTTCATCAGATACTCATGCTTTGCATCTCAGATCTATGCTTATGGCTATAACACAAGGTGATAAATCTGTTTCAATTCTGCTCAAGGAAATTAAACTTCTATCAGATCAATTAGCTGCTTGTGGAGATTTTGTCACTGATAGAGAACTAGTTGCCATCACTCTTAGAGCTTTGAATTCAGATTTTATTCCTTTTATTACTACTATGAGACACAAAACTCCAAGAGTCACCTTTGTGGAATTACATAACAGCTTGTTAAGTGAGGATGTGGCTGTTACTGAGAGAAATAAGAGCTTTGTATCTGATTCAACTTCTAGAGCTTTTGCTGCTCAAACTCATAGAACTAATAGCTCTTATGCTGGTGGAAGAGGTCAATCCTATAGACCAATGACAAACACTAGAGGAGGTAGATCAAGTGGTTTTCAATATGTTAGAGGCATGAGTCCTTATGGAACACAAAGAGCTCCAACTCCATCTCCTACACCTACATCTGTCAGACCACCAGCAAATTTCCAACATTATTCAGCTCCTTCTGATTCTGTTCCTTGTCAAATATGTGGTAAATTGGGACATGGTGCATTAGCCTGTAGCAACAGATTGAACATGGCTTATCAGAATGTTTTTACTCCAAAACACTTGGCTGCTATGATGGCTGCAGCAAATATATGTGGTACAAATCCCTGGTATGCAGATTCAGGTGCTAACAACCATATTACTTCTGATGAACATGAGTTAGATTTTGCTTCTTCATATGAAGGTAATGAAGAAATTCAGGCAGCTAATGGAGAAGGTATGCTGATTTCTCACACTGGTTGTACTATTAAAACCACTCCTTTATGCCACTTTAAACTGAATGACGTGCTTTTAGTTCCTAAGGCATCACAAAACTTACTCTCTGTGCATAAATTCACTACTGATAATCATTGCTCTATCACTTTTGATGGTGATGGCTTCTGTGTGAAGGATATGTCAACTTGGAAGATTCTTTTGGAAGGCCAGCAACATAATGGACTATATCCTATACAGTTTGATCAGTTCAGTAGAGCCAATTTGAAGAACAGAAGTAGTTTACCTGATATGTCTAATAAAGCACTTTCTTCTGTGTGTAATGTTACAGCTGAAGTATTACACAAGAGACTTGCACATCCTAGTTTTCAGACTATGAAGGTTATTTGTAACTTGATGTCCTTACCAAATGTCATGAAATCTCCAATTTTCTGTCATGACTGTCATCTAGGTAGGAGTCACAAGTTAGCATTTCCTTCTTCTGCAAATAAAAGTACTAGGCCTTTAGAACTATTACACTTTGATTTATGGGGTCCATGTCCTGTAAAATCACTATCTGGTTACATATATTATGTTAATATAGTTGATGATTTTACTAAATTCTGTTGGGTCTATCCTCTGTATGAAAAGTCTGACTTCAAGAATGTGTTTTATAAGTTCAAACTT
>JAJJMA010200455.1:0-17918 GCA_023529015.1 Papaver nudicaule | reverse complement strand
AAATAGTACTAATACCATCATATATGTGTTCAGAGAGAGATGAGAGCTGTGTGTACAGGCACAGTTAAGGTTTTAGAAGTAGTAGTTGATGAGTCTTTGCAGGTAGCTAGAGGTTCGGACTCCGGTTCCTGTATATGCCTGTGTAGCCACTGGAGCCGATTAAACTCGTAATCCATCATCAAGGTTAGTCCTCTCCTGGCTTATGTCTTCTCTCTTTCTTTTTTGCACGCAAATTCGTAGTTTTAATTAATGTTTGCTAAGGCTGAGAAGAGTTCAAGTCAGATTGTTAGCTGCACTGAAAATCATTTTTGTAGTTTCTGGTATGTAGCTGAAATTGGGTGAAAATTTTGAAGATTGCTTCTAGGGAAATGAAATGACCAGTGATCATCTAATGACCAAAGCTAATAATACTCCCAGAGGAACAAGATCAGAAGCTGAGCGTATGAGAATGACTCTGGCATCTGCGAAAAGTAGTACGACTATCCTCTTCGTCTTTCTTCTATTTTTCGGTGCCTACATGTACTCACGCTGCATCAGTTCGGTAAGATTCTATCTTTTTTTTTTGTTGCTACGGTAAGATTCTACCTGCACATTTAATTTTGGTTTGAATGTCTAGTGCACGCAGTAGTGGTGTGGTGTCTTCTTCTCTTCTCCCTATTGGATTTGTACCTTCCAACTAGCTAGCTCTTGAATGCTTCTGTTACGGGTCTATTTATGACACTGTTTTAGAAAGAAATTAAACACCAGAAAATTAAAAAGGGGAAAGTAAGCTAAAATAAAAGGAT
This sequence comes from Papaver nudicaule, assembly GCA_023529015.1. Lineage (NCBI taxonomy): Eukaryota > Viridiplantae > Streptophyta > Magnoliopsida > Ranunculales > Papaveraceae > Papaver > Papaver nudicaule. The sequence continues at coordinate 17,133 of JAJJMA010200455.1, read as the reverse complement.
ATTTCAATCTTTTCTGAAGTCACTCTCTTGGTCAACAACCTCTTGTCTTCTTCAACAATAGGATGCCTTCACATCCGGTTCATTAATTTTATCAATTTAAATGAAGTTGGGAGGAGAGCAACTGAAGTTGCAGATTGAACTGCGTTAGTTTGTGGCTCTCTATGAAGCCCAATAAGGCATTTTGACATGATTAACCTGAAAAACTAGAAGTTAGTTTGGCTATAGCATTTTTGATACCAAAAGCACTTTGCTTCTTTCCAAAGTCGGGAGCAAAAAGATTTTCTTTGGAAAAAATTGATTTTTCTGCTTCTAAAAGTTGATCTGAAATTTTGTAGCCAAACTAAGTTGTGTTTTTTCGACTTATAACTCAGAAAATAACTTCTCAAAGTGTATCCAAACACAGTACACTCAAAAAAGGTAAGAGAATACATTTGAAATGTTTGGATCGTTAAAATCATTTAGAACGATTTAGGTTATGTTCAGGGGCGGAACTACAACCATGCTAGCCTGGCTGAAGCCACCCCCAAAATTTTGAAAAAAATTATATATAGGTAGTAGTAAATCGTAGCGCTATTGTCAAGCCCAGCATGCTAGTCATACTAAATGTTAAGCTCATGGAGTATTCTGGCTGAAAGTTTGAAAAAGTAGTCCAATAGGATGAAAAATAAGTCGTTCTCTTCTTTCCAGCGGGAGACGTACTGAAAGGGAAAGTTGGAAACCTAGGCAAGGTTATTTGCCTTGAAAATTTTTGGGTTTTGATAATTGATTGATGAGGAAGGATCCTGTGACATGGTTAAAATGACACTATCTTCACATTGTGTCGCAATTTTTTTGATAACTTCCAAACGACAATCAATTTGAAGCTAATTTTTTTGGAGCACATTCTTCTTATAGAGATTTATATTCCTACAAAAAATGAACGCATTCCGATATGTATAGAACCACCATCTACCAATTGTCGTTTTAACCGTTAAATCAAAAAACTAACCAACGGTTAGTTTTGAAAGGTATAAAAGGTGGTGTTATACATCTCGAAATGCGCTCATTTTTTGTATGAACATAGAGCTCAATAAGAAGACCATGCTCCCAAAAAAATAGCTTCAAATTGATGGTCGTTTGGGAGTTATCAAAAAAATTGCAACACAATGTGAAGATAGTGTCATTTTAACCATGTCATGGGATCTTTCCTCTTGATTGATTTTATTTTGAATGGGTTTCTTGAAAAGGGAAACGAAAGAACCTATCTCTATGGTTTTTCTAAGCCCCCTGATCTGAAATCCTAGTTCCGTATTAGTAATGTTTTTCATGTTTTAACCCAATAAAATACCACTTTTTGTTCTTTCTTTGCACTAGGCCACCGAAAACTCATAATTTATTCTAAAATTAGGTGATAGTATATACTTTTTCCGTAGATTTTTCATCAAGATTTTATTTTTAGTTACATATATTTATTTATTTTTGAAATAAATACTTGGTAATAGTAACTATTGAGGTAGGATATGTTGACATGGTTATATTGACATTATCTTATAATTTTGACATTAATTTATTTTAAGAAACTCAAATAGTAATAATCTGAAACTAACCTTTGTTTTGGTAATATGATGTTCTTTTACAAAAGATGTACACATTCAGAAACAGCTACTACCACCATCTACCACTTTGAAAAGCAGTTGTTGAAATTAATTGTTCAAATTTCAAATGGGTAAATGATAAAGTTATATCACATGTCAAAAAATGCACACAGTTATTATTTTTATAAGAGCGTACCCTTCAACGAGAAGAACATTCTACCAAAAAGCTAACATCTTTGTAGTTTACATTTAGTCTCCATAAAATATGTCAGTGTCGAAATTGTAAGATATTGTCAATATAACCATGTCAATAAATTTTACTTTATAAATTTCGTCAATTTCAAAGCTCAAATCAGAAAACTTCAAAAAGAAAAAACTCAAAAGAGTCATATAATATTATGATACAGTCTAGTAATGACTAACTTGCAGTCTTGCACACTCTCATGCGCAATAAAAAGAAAAAATTATTAGCATCATAAAAATCAATAGAAGTTCAAATGCAAGGATTTGGTATTACTCACTGCGATTCTTAAATGTCTGCAGAATATACTAGCAAGCGTCAACAGGTTGAACCCTGGAAGTGTAATCTCCACAAGCATTCCTCTACCTGTTAAGAGAAATATCCACAAACAACAACCAGCCCCATACTCCCCACTCAATTGCTCAGCATACGACGAGATTAAAAAATGCACAGTAAACCATCCCGAGACACTTACCGACGAAGATATGCACAGTTCTTCATCAACGAAGGAGTGTCCTAATTATTTTCGTTGGATTCACGAAGATTTGCGTCCATGGAGAGATACAGGAATCACTGAGGAGATGATAGCTAGGGCGAACGACACGGCGAACTTCAGACTCACAATCGTAAACGGGAAAGTCTATATGCAAAAGATTAGGAAGGTCTTTCAAACTAGAGACCTTTTTACGATATGGGGCATTGTGCAACTCATGAGGAAGTATCCTGGAAAATTACCCGACTTGGATTTGATGTTTAATGCTGGTGACAAGCCTACACACAGATTTAAGGACTATCAAGGACCAAATGCCATAACTCCACCACCAGTGTTTAGCTTCTGCGGCCAAGACTCCTATGTAGCCATAGCATTTCCAGACTGGTCCTTCTGGGGTTGGTAAGAAGGGACTCACTCAAATATATATACCCCTGCCTTATAACAAGTGTTTTCCCTTTCTCACAAAGTTGCGTATCTATCGTATTTAATTTACAGGCCTGAGATTCGCATAAGACCGTGGAGTACATTGTTAGAGGACCTGAAAGAGGGAAACAAAAAGACCAAATGGATAGAAAGGGATCCCTATGCGTATTGGAAAGGGAACCCCAAAGTTGCTCCCACTCGGAAAGACCTTATTAAATGCAACGTCTCCGAGGAGAAGGATTGGAATGCTCGTTTGTATGACATGGTAATGCCATTATACACCTAAACCGCACATTTTCTACACTTGGCGGATTTACTAACCGTTGTATGTATTTGCAATTTGCAGGATTGGGGTCGAGAGAATCGGCAAGGTTTTCATCAATCCAATTTAGCAGATCAGTGCGTTCATAGGTCAAGTACAATCTACTTCTAACTTAAATCTCAATCTACATACTAAATCTACTATCTGCCTCACTAGCGTGTGCAGTATGGAAAATTGCTTGCTTCGGCGCTATCATTTGGATTCTCATTCACTAAGCTAACAACTATGGTTTCTGTATACATTTGCAGGTATAAAATTTACATTGAAGGGGCTGGCTGGTCTGTTAGTGAAAAGTACATTTTAGCTTGTAATTCTCTCACGTTATTGGTAAAGCCTCGCTTCTATGACTTTTTCACTAGAAGTCTAGTAGCACTGCACCATTACTGGCCGATCAAAGAAAATGACAAGTGCAGATCAATCAAGTTTGCCGTAGATTGGGGCAACAGCCACAAAACAATTGTGAGTCTCTCTGCGACTTAACTCACTATCCCTCTCCTTCATTCTTTCTAGGTGCATAGATGTACAGTGGTTATATTAGTAAGTTAAAAGGCGCTATGTCTTTGAGCTAGATTTGTTTAGGCTTAGTCTAATGGGACTTCTATATCCACGAAAAAGTAGTAGGACACATCAGCAAAGTAGTAACCCAAGTCTAATGCGGAGTGCTAGATAGAAGTGCTAGATAGCATGACACATCAGTCTGGCGCTGAATCTGGCGCTGAATCATATAGCGGTGGGGCGCTATATGATAAAGCGCCAGATAATCTCAGCCATCAGATCTGGAACATATATTATTAGCCATCAGATCCAGTGAGAATATTCGTTTGGGCGCTATATCATTGAGCGCAAGTTCACTTTTTGGGCGCTACATCATTGAGCGCCGAAGTAGAATTCAACTTCAACTACTACGAGAATCTGGAAGTTGAAGTTGAAGTTGGAGTTTAGGCCACGCTTTTCGTGCAAGTTGAAACAACATTAGACTTAGCCTTAGTGATGGATTAGTTCTGAAATTTAACAAGTTACGCAGATTTTTTTTCCCACCTTTGGTTAAACTTATTTTGATTCTAATCTTCTAAATAGGTACGACGAATTGGAACGGCAGCCAGTAATTTCATCCAGGAGGATCTAAAGATGGATTACGTTTATGATTATATGCTCCATCTGTTAACCGGATACTCTAAACTAATGAAATACAAGCCTATTGTGCCTCCAGACGCAGTCGAAATGTGTTTTGAGAGTATGGTATGTCCTGAAGGAGGATTAAGGAGAAAGTTCATGATGGAATCGATGGTGAAGGCTCCCAGCAACACTGAGCCATGCACCCTGCCTCCAGAATTTGATTCATCACAACTTCAAGCTTTTCATCAAGAAAATGAAGATTCAATTAAAGAAGTGGAGAGTTGGGAGAATGCTTTTTATAATAACCATACTAAGTAGATCCATATTTTCTTATACTTGACCTTCTTCCAATACACACATTCAGGAGGGATTTTTTTTTATATATACAAATTGCATAATAAGATGATATGTCACCAACCATGATTTGTATAATAAGAGTGCGTTTGTATTTTGCTGACTCGGCGTCTGGATCTGACTCCACAACTGGTTCCGCCTGAATCAGATGTCAGATTTTATTTATTTATTGTTTTTCCGAGTCAGAGTCAGATCTGACTCGCTATCTGACTCAGACCTAATTTCTGACTCTGACCCATTTGAGTCAGGTAACAAAACCCACTGACTCGAAAAATGATAAAAATATCCAAATAAACTGAATCAGTTGGCTAAAAGCGCGATTCTAATATTTGAGGTATGTGGATCGAGTCTTTGCTCCAGAGTTGGGAGAAGACCTTACAGAAACTCCTTTTAACGTCAAAAGAAAAAAAAACTGAACCAGTTAAATTAAATCTGAGTAGAAAACACATATTTAGAAAATTTGAATCAGATCCGAATCAGTCGGATAATTTCAATCAAATGCAGGCAAATCACATCAAGAAAGAAAAGAGAAAAAAAGACCACCAAGTCAATTGTGCAACATTCAACAATAAGTAGCCAACACACTGAGTTGGATGATGACCCCCACCGACCACATCCTTATACCAGTTACCACTACTTGCCGAAAAGTGGCAATGTGCCATGGGCCCGAAGTCCCAGCCAACCACTACTGATAAGCACTTGCTAGTGGAAGTCCACACAAATTGTTTAATAATGGAGAGTGCACTTTTTAGTTTGCAGACACGCATGCATGCACCAAGTTCTTTAAAGATAGAAGGGAAGAATAATTGGGCAGAGAGAAATCCAAAGAGAAAATGGTTAAGAGATGCAAGAGATCATCTGTGATCATCACACTGTTAACACTACTACTACTACAGCTAGTGGTTATTGATGCTAGCAGTGCTGAATTTACGAAAAATTCGAGAATTAATTGCAGTGATTCTTCATCTTTGCTAGCGGAGTGTAATGAAGAGGAGGAGATGCTAATGGAATCAGAAGTCAGCAGAAGATTTCTTGCTGAAGTTGAGAACTTCATTTCATACAGATCCGTTCGGAAATCTGATTCACCGGCTTGCGGTGGCGCCGGAGAGCATAAGCCCTACGGAGGAAAATGCACCCCTCATGCAGCAAACAAATATGACCGTAGCTGCGAAAAAGTGTACAAATGCAGAACAGGAGAATAGCAAGGAGAATCAAGAGTTATATGTACATCCACCATCGCCAATACCCTCCCCGGAGCGTCCAGCCATAAATATCATCATCATCGTTTATGATCAGTTTTATCATATCAACATGTATTTTACTACTCTTAAATTGTATGCTTCAATTCTAAGAATCCTAATGGAAGCTTTGGCTTTTTCATCTCAAATTTTCTAGCAAAATGAGTCAAAAAGGTGTATAACACAACACACGAGACCCAAAAGTCATTTCTAGAAACAACTTTATCGTTCAAATTTGTTACTTTTTTGACTTCAAGAGGCCAAGAAGTAGTTGGGGAACAGCCTAACTTTGCAGTAAATCCTGTAATGCCCATTCCCTGGCTAGCAGTCTAGCACGGTCAAAACTTCACGCAATTGCCTTTTGTAGCACGCGAATTAGGCATAGTCGGACCAGAAGGTCCAGAACAGGATAAAAAAACGTTTTTTACCTTCTAACCCGGCATAGATTCATAAATCAGAACGTGACACGTATGCCTCCGTTTAATTAGAAAGTACATAAAGTGAAAAACCGAAACGCGTTCGAGATGTCGGGATTCTACCAACCGAAAATCGCGGAAACAAAATGTCCGCATTATCATCTCCTTTCTTCAGCTTCAACTAAAATTCTCTCAGACAACGGAAATTCTAGGGTTTTCATTTTCGAAACCAAAAATCTGCCAACAAAAAATTTAGAGAATATTTGTAGATATAATGGAAGGTGGTGGTGGAGGAGGAGGAGGACCGGCTCCGTTTCTATTGAAAACATATGATATGGTGGATGATTCCTCAACTGATGATATCGTTTCATGGAGTTCAGCTAAGAATAGTTTTGTTGTATGGAATTCACCAGAATTTGCAAGGTTATTGCTACCTACTTATTTCAAACACAACAATTTCTCCAGCTTTATTCGTCAGCTTAATACCTATGTAAGCAAATTTCGTATCATTTTTTTGATTTCTTCTGCAGTTTAAATTCAGTATTACTTATCTATTGAGCTGGTAATTAGGGTTTCATAGGGGTTTGGTGATTTAGACATTTATTCTTTTGTGCTTGATTGATTGAGTTGTGAAATTAGAAATTAGGTTGGCTGTCCAAATTGGGGTTACAATGCTGAGAAATTTGGTAATGTTGTAGACATTTATGATAGTTGGATTCGGCATTATGAATCATGTGTACTTAACTTAGAGTTGTTTGTACTATGTGGATAGGGATTCCGAAAGATTGATCCAGAGAGATGGGAGTTTGCGAACGAAGAATTTATAAAGGATCAGAAGCATTTACTTAAGAACATACACAGAAGAAAACCGATCCATAGTCATGCACAACCTCAAAGTTCATCAGGGGATAATGAAAGAGCAATATTCGAAGAAGAAATCGAGAGGCTAACACATGAGAAATCTGAGCTTCAAACCAAACTTTGGAAGTATAAACAGCAGAAATCAGGAGTGACTCTTCAATTGGAGGATACAGAAAAAAGAGTTCGAGAAATGGAGCAGAAGCAGCTTAGGATGATGGCCTTTGTGGCTAAGGCAGCTGAGAACCCTACTTTTGTGGATCACCTTGTTAGGATGGCTGAATCTCATTTGGATTTGTCAGCTGTTAACAAGAAGAGGCGATTGCCCAAGGTTAATAATGCACAGGAAGTTTCAAAAATTATTTTTGTGGATAACAACAGTTGTAATTCCAAGACGGATGCAGGACATGTTTTCAACCAAGATTTCTCTAATAGGTTGAGGCTTGAGTTATCCCCAGCTGTATCAAATTGTAATATGGTTTCTCTGAGTGGGCAAGGATCGTGCGAAGATGGAGGTAGCTCACTAAAGAAAAAATCTAATGAAGATCTAAATGGTGGAAACATGAGAACTCGAGGTCTTTCATTCGAATCTGAGATTATAGAGCCGTCAGATATGGGTGGTATGTCATTTAGTTTGCGAAGGGTTGATTCACTTTCAGGACAACTGAGAGTAAATGATTTGCCTTCTACCGAAGATGACCATATTTCCTGCCATTTAAATCTAACACTCGCCTCATCCTCGTTACAACTCAACAATGATACCTTGGGTCGAAATCCTCAGTTAGGCCAAGAAGTTGTTACTTCCTCTGAGTTGAGATCTGGCGAGAGTGTTAAAGAAGGTGAATTAAGAGTTCTTGTACAGAGCAGAAAAGATGCTGATGATGACCCACACTTAACCTCTCCGCAAGAGGTACCAGTTAATAATCATGGATCTGGAGCTGTACAGGGCCGAGTGAATGATGTTTTCTGGGAACAGTTTCTAACTGAAAGACCTGGTTCGTCGGATACTGAGGAAGCAAGCTCTAGTTTTAGGGCAAATCCATATGACGAACAAGAAGAGAGAAAAATAGGGGAGGGAAAATCATTGAGTAACAAGAAAGACATGGAGCAGCTCACTCTGTAAGAACTTTCGGAGACTAGATAAATGTAAGATTCCTACCCTTACAAGCTATTTACTGTCACTTTGTTAATGACCAGACATCTTTTTTCTCTATTGCATAGTTAAAATGTAGACATGTGGTTAGTCTGTGAATAGATATATATGTCATATACTAGTATTCTTCACCTTATGTTCTATAGGAAATAAAGCTTTATTGAAAGAGAATTATACATTTCAAACCTGATACTGTGGCTGAATACATATTTAGAATTGTAGTTACGTTTGCATTTTTACTCATGTAAGAGGAGTAGAAAACAATACTCGGGATGGTAAAGATGTTGGGTAGTAATATCCCTGACTACAACCGAATGTACCAACTCGTGGTATGCAGTGGGGTCATCTTGATCAGTCTTTGGTTCTTGTATCTAGGACTAAGCAGTACTAGAGCTTTCATCAACTGGCAATTCTGCTTTTTAAGTCTGACGAGCCTTTATGTGAGGGCAATGTTGGTAACGTAGGTATGAGTTTTTGTTTTGCATTGTACATTTTAGGATGCTTATTAGTGTCACTGATACTCGAAATTGAATCTCATGCTATTTCTCTCAAGCCCTCGGTCTCTTATCGTACAACGCACACATGGATTTGGACTATGCTTTCATAATATGGAATTTAATTATAGTTGGCTTATCAGAATACATATTATCATAATCAAGTATGAAACAGATAGCAACCATTTTCTTTATTTCTCACTAGTAATGTGATACACAGTGAAGTAAGTTAACATATATGATGATCACGGCAACATGGCATACATAACTTTCTTTCAGTTTCCTCTTCCATAACCCGAACCCGAACCAGATCCTACCCCAATACCAGAACTAGAAGCAGAAACAGAACCCGACCTAGATTCAGAACGAGAAATAGAACCAACAATAGGTAAAGTCAGAGACCCAGATCCTGATGCAGAGCCAGAACCTGATACACCATTATCTCCAACCCCAAGACCCAAACCCAAACCCTGTCCAAGACCCAAACCTAAATTCTTCCTCTCAATCCTACTTTCTACCACACAAGTAAAGAAAATAAGAAGAGAAATAATAGCTAGGGAAGACTTGCTGTTGGCCATGTCTCCTAATTTTAAGAAAAAAGATGGAACTGTTTTTCACTAGACTCTAGTTAAAATTTCTAAATTGGAATATTTTTGAGAGAGCTTATGTATTAAGTAATGAAGGAAAGATCTGTGATGGAATCACCCTTTTATAGTTTTCTTGAGGAATATGGCATGCATAGATAGCTACTTTGCCACCTAATATTTGCATATGGTTCAGTAGTGTACCATAATCTCAACTACATGTGGAAAATTCCACATGTCTGTTTCTTTTGCATATGATTTATCTCAATGGTAAGTGGAGTTGCAATCAATTGCACTCTCAACCTGTTGTGATTTTGAAATAAGATTAGTATGAACATGGAAAAAAGAGAGGAATTTTTTTTTTTTTTTTTTTTGGGTATATGTTATGCTCATGATGGAATCTCCACTCAATTTCACTATCTATGAGTCACTAAATCACAAAAGCACGTAGCGGTCCAGCATGATTTTGTGATTGCTTTTTTTAGGGTTTACATTTGAAGATTAAAGAGAAAGTATCAGATTATAGAATAAGAAGTTAGTGGTACCTGCAATCATAGGTCAGACCACTGACATTCTTGGATTTTATTACATTTGTCTGTACAAAATTGTGTTGTGCTGATTGTGGCTGAGAATTTAGTTAGACTCCAATGACATAAGTTGTGGGTAGGATTAGATTTGGGTTTGAGACCGTGAGGTATGAGGTGTACATATTCATTCATTTCCCTTTACTAATAGAATGTATTTCGAGCTTATGACAGTATATGAAAAACAAAATCCTCTTTTAACATGCATGCGCCCTGATGTTAGCTAACCATATCAACACAACTGCATCTTCAATTTAACTGCACTATTACCCAACATAAATAGTTGGTGATGCAAATACTTATGGGTACCCAGAATCTATACATGCCAACTGACACGCACTACACAGGATTACATGTAACTTGAGTGTATATACTGCCGCAGCAGCTAGCCAGCAGAACAGATTAAGCACATTTGATGAGATTTAGCTGTTAATGTTCAAACTATTTTGTAGTTAATGGATATTAAAGGTTCTGGTTCCAACTTCTGTTTTAGTGTAGCATCTGATGCAGTTGGAACTTGAAAGTTGAAACCAGATTGATCGGTCTGACCGTATGGCAGTAATCTCTAGATCTCGATTTATTTTATATTTCAATGTGCTCTGAGAGAAGAACTGTATTGTAACATTCTAGTTAGTCTTCATTGTAGTCACTGCATTTGTAAAACTAATTTACAGTGGCAAGCAGACAAGTTTCATGCCTGGGATTTTCAGAGTAGCAAGTCTGGCAACTGATTATGAATATCTTTGGTATATTTTTTTTTTATTTTTTTTTTTTGTTAAAAAGAACTTCATTAAAGGTTTAAAGAGTTACAGCAATGTTATCTGACTCTATCAATCGAGTAAGCCATTCTGAGAATTCAGTTGATTCATCAAAGCTACTCTTATTTCTTCTACAAAACTTAGAGACTGCATCAGCTACTCCATTTGCATCCCTACTAACATAAGAAAATTTAACTAACTTAAAATGTTTTGAAAGAAGTTGAATGTCTCTCAGATGTCTTCTATTCTCCCATCTAACCATAGTATGGTCTGTTGTGATGGCTTTCACGACCACTTCAGCATCAGCTTCAATGTGTATTCCATCCATTTCCATTTCTTTGGCTGTCTGCAGAGCTTGCTTCACTGCTAGGCATTCTCCTTCTTCAGCATCCAGTATATTCATCCCATAGAGCCCTTTGACTGCTGCACATTCACCTGCATGATTGCGAATAACCACAGAAATACCGAACTCATTAGTACTATCATCGAAAGATGTATCCACATTAAATTTGGTATAGCCAATGTCTGGCGGATACCAAATCTTATTATTGACATTTCCTGCAGAGAAAGAGTTAGCATGATTATGGTGCAACATGTTTGACAAGTGCCATTTAAGTCTAACAGAGGTAGAGATTGGATTAAGATGTTTGCCCTGGTATATATGTTCACATCTCTCTTTCCACAGAACCCAGCAGCCCATCATTAGAGTAGTAATCCATGTATCTGAGTCTTCTTCTCTGGCTGTGTTGCTGAACCATGAAACAATCCAGTCTCCAATAGTTGTCCTCTGTTCTATGACTCCTTCAATGTTGATGTTGACTGAATGCCATACAGCTCTGGAGTGGTCACATTCAATTAGTAGATGGAACAATGTCTCATTCCCTTTGTTGCAGATGCTGCATACTGGGTCTATTTCTTGCTTGAATTTAGCTATTCTCTCCTTTACTTGAACAATATTTTTGAGACTTTTATATATGAACATCTTTACTCTGTGTGGAACTTGCATTTTCCACAATTGCTTCCATACCTTGTCAGCAAACTCATCTCTTGACAGTTGAGTATGATACCTGTTGTTGGTTATCACATTGTAGGCACTCTTGATACTGAATTTACCTTTCCTGTCCGCAGTCCAAATCATGACATCTTCCTCATTAGGTGAAATAACCATGCTTGTGATTTTTTGTGCGATCTCTGGTGTGAATGTTTGGTGCAGTAGAGGAATATTCCAGCTTTCTGATCCAGGCAGCATGATCTGAGACCAGTTGAGGCTGAGATTGGCCTGTGTTTAGTGGAGTGAGAAGTATGTCCTCCCCTAGAATCCATTTATCCTTCCATATCCAAGTCTTCCTCCCATTGTTTATTAGCATGAAATAGTTCTTCTGTAACACTTCAATACCAGTTTCAATTCCATTCCATATCCAAGAGATGTGTTTCTTCTTATCTGTTATGAAGTGTCTGGCTTCCTCATTCTTGAGATATTTTGCTTTTAGAATCTGTACCCATAATGCCTTTGGATTATTTTCAATTCTCCAGGCCAGTTTTGTTAGAAGAGCATGATTTAAAGCTTCTAGCTCTTTGAAGGCTAAACCACCAACCTCCTTGGCTTTGCACAGATTCTCCCATGCTGTAAGACATAGACCTTTATTTCCTTTGTATTCCCACCAGAATTTCCTCTCCAATGCTTCTAGCTTTGATATTAGTTTCTTTGGAAGCTTGAAAGTGCTCATCTGATACAGAGGAACAGAGTTCAGTACATGCTTTATCATTGTTGTTCTTCCTGCAGGATTGAGAGTTTTTGACTGCCAACCAGATAGTCTTCTTTCAAAGGCAAGTTTTACATCTTCAAAAGTTGTTACCTTTGACCTGCCAAGGAGTATAGGAGAGCCCAGGTATTTCTCTTTTTTGTCCATCATCTTGACACCCAAAATCTCTCTAAAAACTTCACAAGCATCTTCAGGTACTTCTTTGCTGAAGAAAATGGCTGATTTGTCGAAGTTGATGACTTGGCCTGACTGATTACCAAAGTCCTCTAACACCTGTAAAAGATTGTATATACTAGAGAAATTAGCTTGAGTAAAAACTAGGCAATCATCTGCAAAGAGCAGATGGTTGATAGCTGGGGCTTCTCTGTTAACAGAGAACCCTTTAATACTGTTGTTACTGTGAGCTGAAGATAGAGTTCTGGAAAGGAATTCCATCGCCAGAATGAATAGATAAGGGGAAAGGGGGTCCCCTTGTCTAATTCCTCTAGTTGGTGTGTATTCTCTACATGGTGAGCCATTAAGAAGTACTGCCAAAGAAGTAGTGTTGATGCATTGGTGTATTAAGTGACACCATTCTTCAGAGAACCCAAAGCTGCTTAACACCTTCACAAGAAAAGGCCATTCAAGCCTATCAAAGGCTTTAGACATGTCCAATTTAAGGGCAAACCACCCATATTTGTTTTGCTCTTCATGGAATGGATGATCTCATGAGCAATAATTGTGTTATCATTAATCAGTCTGCCAGATACATATGCTGCTTGGTAAGGTGAAACTATTTTGCTCATTAGTGGCTTCATCTTGTTGACAATTAGCTTGGAGATGATTTTGTATGTTGTATTGCAGAGCCCAATTGGCCTGAAGTCTGAAGGAGTTGTTGGTTTTCTTATCTTTGGAATTAGAGAGATGTAGGTTATGTTGATGTTCTTGTGGATGTATTTGGAGTGGAAGAACTGCTTGATCATACTGCAAACATCTTTGCCAACTATGTTCCATTGAGTTTTATAAAATCCTGCAGAAAACCCTTCTGGACCTGGAGCTGACCAGTTTTCCATGATCTTCAAGGTTTTGAATATTTCTTCATCTGTTGGTGGAGCAAGCAATCTGATATTATCTTCATCTGTTACCAGTTTTGGAATGATGTCATAATGCTGATCACTTATTACTGGAGAGGAAGTAGAGGAGTTGTTCTTGAAGTGGGAAGTCAGCAGCTCTGTAGGGGGTAAAACCCATCGGACCACGTGTCTCGCATCCAAGGCACATATTCATGCCGAGTAAACCACACCGAGAAGAGCAGTAGCGATGTCTCGAATTGACAAAGGAGAGGAAGCTACACGCGAGCGGAGTAAAGACTCGGGGATAAAGGGTTCGGACTACGTCGAAGGACCGAAGCCCAGGATCCAGCTTCGGAGTATAAACCGCCTTACTCGACAGAAGCTGACACCACCACGATTGAGTCTTTTGTCCTTATTAGCTGTAAACCACCCAAACTCGGCCTATATAAGGCGAGCTTGGGAAACGTTGTAAGGGTTGGATTCTTGTTTGGTTGAGCCTAAGTAGCAAGAGAGAGATTAGGTTTGTAATCTCCTCTGGTTCCTTAGGGTTTTATTCATGTAATCTCAGCATTAGTAATACACAGAAATTCTTCTATCTTATCTATATGGTTTTACTTTACTTTATATTACTATTCATTGCATCCTCGATGCTGTTCTTGATGTCTTCGGACTGCTAAAACACAACTAAATACTGTATGTGCGAGTAGATCTGATGGATGTGGTACCTCGAGTACCTATGCAGATTTTCTACTCGTACAAGCTCACTGATATCTTCTCTGTTACAAAGCCATGTTCCTTCATTATTCTTGAGACTATCAATATTATTCCTGTGCTTCTTTCTGTTCATGACTGTATGGAAGTATTTGGTATTGTTGTCTAGCTCTTTGATGAAGATATCTCTGGACTTTTGCTTATTGAAGTCATGTTGAATTTGATGCCATGCTTTAAGTTCAGCATTGACCTGAAGGACTTGAGCTTGTATCTCTGGAGAATGTTGTTGTTGATGTAGAAAGTCTAGCTTGATTTGCAGTTCATCTACTTTACCATTAATATCACCAAAGTATTCTTTGTTCCATCTCCCTAAGGTGTATGCTGTGAACTTTAGCTTTTGGCAAAGTTTGTGAGCAGGTGTACCTTGAACTGTTTTCTCCCAAGCAGTAGCAATTTGTATGGCACAAGATTTGTCATGCAGCCAAGTGTAGAAGAACTTAAATGGCTTCCACAGCTTAGGTTGGATGTAATCCAACAAGAACAAAATGGGGCAATGGTCACTTCCTACTTGTGTGAGGTGTAGAAGCTTTGAGTTGCTGAAATGAGAGTGCCATCGATCATTTACAAGCGCCATATCAATTCTGGATCTCTTGCTGCCAGTACCCATATTATTGTTGGACCATGTGTAGTTTCTTCCAATGAACCCAATGTCATGTAAACCTGCAGATTGTATGACTGAATTGACCTAGCCATCACCATTGGAACTTGAGGAAATAGAACTGTCAGTCAGGTGAACATTTAAGTCTCCTATTAGTACCCATGGTTGTTGTATTTCCTGACTTAGTTCCTCTATGAATTCCCATTGAGTCTTCCTCTTATCATTGTTATTAGAATAGCCATATAAACAGCTTAATAACCATTCAGGTTTACTAGGGTCTGCCTGAACTAAAGCATGTATCATATTAGTGTCACAGCTTACTATTTCACAACTAAATCCTTCTTTCCATAGGAGCACTAGACCCCCTGATAACCCTACAGAGTCTAGAATTATACTATTAGGGTATTGGAAGGGTTTAAGTAATGGCTGAATCTTATGTTTATCTAATTTTGTTTCACACAAAAAAATTATATCTGGGTTTTGAGTCCTGATTAAATCTTTAAGGTGATCTCTGGTGGCTTGAGTTTTGAACCCTTGAACATTCCAACTGAGTACCTTCATTATGCCGCCTAAACTGAATATAGCTTTCCTAACTATAATGTAGATGAGAGGTAAATTGATATGTCCTAAATGCAGTGAACTATTAATACTAATATGAATGCATGAGCAATAAATAAAACCAAATGATGAGGAAAATAGATTGTGCACTTCACGGTAAATATGAGGGAGACTATTAAAACTGATATGAATGCAAGAGCAATAAATAAAGCCAAATGATGAGGAAACTAAATTGTGCACTTCATAGTAAATGGTTGAAGACTTAAACAAATTAAATAGACAATGTAGGAAAACTGGATTGTTGAAATGAGTGTAAGCAATTACCTTGCGAGCAGCTCTCCCATCTGGAATCCCATTCTTTGGTATAGCCTTCTCGCTAGAGCTGCTTGTTTGCATCCCCCTCAGGTCAGCTGCATAACCCAAATTCTCGTTTATCATCGTCTCAGTATCATTCTCCTTTGAAACAAAAATTGGGTTTGAGTGGGATAGGTTTGTTTGCTGGTTTGTACCAATGATTGGGTCAGCTAGCTTTTCTTCTCTTTGTCTCTTTGTTCTTCTGCTCTCATGGTCTTCATTATCAGGCATTTCTGAGTCACTGTTGGCAGTATATTCAGCAATCGATTCTGTCACGGCCTCCAGATTCAATGTTTTAGTTGCCAAAACTTCCTTTCCTTCATCAGTTTGGGTCCATGCTAGATATTCCTCATCAGTCATTTTTCCCAGTGTTAGCTCCAACTCAATAATTTCACATTTGGCTGCATCATGGTCTAGGACGAAACACTTCCTACAGATTCGATACGGCTTCTTTTCAAAATGGTATACTATCCATATTCTTCCTCTGTTAGTTGTATCAATCCAGCCTCCTCCTTTAGTCCTTTTAGTGGATCTGAAAGTTTGATTTCCACATTAGTTGTAGTGGAGAGAATACCTCTTGAGTTCCTGTTGTTCAGCACAATCCTTCGTCCCAGATCTTTGCACATTTCATCCAGTATTTTGTCGGTGATAGGTATGTTACCTAGACCTCTGAACTGAACACTCCAGATTAGCTTTTAAAACTTGTAATCAGCCACTGTTTTCTTTGTATCATACTTTTGTAGCATTAGCAGATAACCATCAACCACCCATGGTGCTCTTTTCAACACATCTACGATAGCTTTCTCTTCTTCGAATTTAAACAGAAAGATGTTAACACCCTTCGTTTGCACATCAACTCTCCTGTGCTTTCTCCATATGCGCTTGGCATGTTCTTTGACATCATCATAGTCTATGATGTCATCACCAAAGAATTTTCCTAGCAAACAGTATGTCCACTCATCTGCTGCCTGATTGATATCTACGGCTGTGATAACAGATCTTCTTAGAGGTTTTGAGTTACTAGATACCAGGGAGGTGGAGGCCATGCTAGAGGATATGGCTTCAATGGTTGGGTTTTGCTCATTATTCATATTGGCCATTTGCGCAGCGACTGTATACCAGAGTTTTGAGAATAGGGTTGTAGTTGTTATGACTTTTCTGCACTGGTGTGGGTATCTTATAGGGTTATAAATGAAAACCCTATGTTTTGCAGGGTGAGAAATCTGATAAATATGGTAAGAGGATATTCGACAGATGTATTTGTTAAGGTTGTTAACTTCACCGATTTGAATTTTTGTTTGGAGGGCGATTAGGCTTGATTTACTCTGACTCATTAGGAAAGTTTCATTTGGCATTTTGACTAATGGGTTTTTTTTTATATGAAGCTTTGATAACAATGGTTTTATCTGATCCATGACCAGCATGGAGA
>JAJJMA010200433.1:987-15864 GCA_023529015.1 Papaver nudicaule | reverse complement strand
AAAATAAAAGAGACGATGAGTGATTTTTTTAAAAAAGGTTTCTAGTGTTTTTAATGGTAGGGTGGAACTTAGGTTGAGCGTAAATAAAAAAGTCAAAGAGTAGTAATTAGGGGTTGTTGAAATTTTTATAGGTGGTAATTAGGAAAACATAGGTGTGGGATTTTAGATGGGTGGAAAATAGTGAGAGTGTGGGTGGTAAATAGGGACGACCATATTGAAAACTGAAGTTGTGCTAACAAACCAACACATAGCGTATGTGATAAGAGATTTTCATGTCTTCTTCTTTGAACAATTGTTGCAACCGGCATAGACACTTTTTGTGTCAATGGTATAAAAAAAATTACATCACAAAGGCGCTACAAAATTTCGCTGCACAGGATCATCCAAATCTCAGGGATGGCCATCAACATTCCAATCTTTCACAGGGATGTTTCTTCTAGAAGACCAATCGATTGAAGCAAAAATAGTCAACAAACAAAGATTGATGACCAATTATTTATAAAAACATCTAGATAATATCTAACTTAGTTTTTTGCATTGACGGGTTGCATTGATGAAATTGCACTACAAATACACGACATAAAACTATCATCTGTCATGAGATAGCTAAACTAAAAGGATAATCCAGCTTTCCTTAAACCAACTCTGTGTTGCCACTTTCAGAGTTTTGTGCCACCATATTAAATGAGAGCTCAATGTGACATCCATGACTTCTCAGGAAACCTCGTCTATATTTTGATGTGAGCATCCTCAGTAAGAAATGTTAGGAAATCCGGTGGGTCCGTTTCCTGTTCTTGGTATATTTCCTTGTTAAGTTCGGTGACCTAATATAATTAGGAGTGAACTAGGAAAGGGTATGGGTTTCCTTGTTGGAGACTAATACTTGGAGGCCAAGTTTGCATTCTCTCTATATAGGACTAGAACTGTAGGTGTAGAGAGAATCCAACCTAAAAGGTAAAGCCTTGTGCTTATGTTTTTGGTCTTTTTGTTAGGGAGGGTCGGTGCTACCGTGAGGGTCAATATCGGTGAGAGAGAAAAACTTGTAGAGAGAGGATTTTGGTGTTCTAGAGTTAAGGTTTAGGGAAAACTGGGTTTCTAGAGTGTTTCCATGTTCTTCCTTTGTTATTGACAACTGTGAAGAAGGTGTAGATGAGAAGATATGAGGCGGGTTTGAAGAAGGGTTAGAGATTTGATTTCTAAGGTTTCTAAATGGTGTCTCGGGTTTGTCTTGGTAACTTTTAGGGTAAGTCTTGTTCAGTGGGTTGTGTAAAGAACATGTAATGGTCTTGATCGTAATGTAAGTTTTTCTGGTGGTGTTGGCCGTGGAGTAGCCTGCAAAGGTAAACCACGTGTATCTTGTGTTGTGGTTGTGTGCTTGTTTATCTTCTATCTCTATTATTATTTCTCCGTGTTATGGTTCAAATCACCAACATCCTTTGTGATCCTGTATTCTGCTGCGCTAGGGGGTTAATTTCCCAACAATTGGTGCAGAGTTGTTGCATGGGCGCAGAAGTGATTGAATCTTGAGTATGTATTTATTTAGGTTTTATGATGTAGTTTGGGATGGCGAATAAGGCTGAATGAGGTGGAATAGATATATACTTCTTGAAGAGTGTTAGTTACCATACACTATAAAGAATGGGGTTACAAAGTTTGAAGAAAGGATGGGGATGCGAATTCTCATGTAGAAGTGAGTCCAGCAAACGCTTCGAAGTTATGCACGAGATGTTGTATATTTATTTTCTTAAAATATATGTTAAATTATTCTTGATGGCTTGCATGTAATATCAAGAATGTGCCCGATCTCGGAAACATGTACCACAATATTATGGGCCGGCGTTCACAAGGTATATATTTTTAGCGAGTATATTGTGTATGATGGTGGTAAAAAGATGTCAGATTGGTAATGGCTTTCGGAATCGCTAAAGGATTAAAGCCTATTAATCACAGTGGAGATGTCTGATGGTTTGTTTCAGATATACAGTAATCTTGACATGTGTTGGAGTATGATGTTATAACTAATTCTACCTTTCTAGATTAGAGTTCAATATGGTGTTAGCTTTCTTGTTAGATGGAGCTTACGTTGTTTCTTCTGGATGGTTCTCTTGGAGATCAATGGTGGAGTCTGTGCAAGGATTCATTGACGATTGAAGGGTTTCATGGTGTTTGTGAAGCGTGGCCAGTTTCACAAGTGTTCTTCATGAAGAAGATGGGTTTGGAAACTTGTATCAACGTCATGGTTTTTTAGTCGAAGAGATGGTTCTACGAAGATGTAAGTTTGAGTGTGATCTTCAAAGTAATTCTAGGGGTGTCTAGAGATGGTGAAAAACTCTTGGAAGATGGAGGTGATTTCCTAGATTGTCAGGAAATCCGGTGGGTCCGTTTCCTGTTCTTAGTATATTTCCTTGTTAAGTTCGGTTACCTATTATAATTAGGAGTGAATTAGGAAAAGGTATGGGTTTCCTTGTTGGAGACTAATTCTTGGAGGCCAAGTTTGTATTCTCTATATATAGGACTATAATAGTAGGTGTAGAGAGAATCCAACCTAGAAGAGTGGTAAAGTCTTGTACTTAGGTCTTTGGTCTCTTTGTTAGGGAGGGTCGGTGCTACCATGAGGGTCAATATTGGCGTGAGAGAAACACTTGTACATAGAGGATTTTGGTGTTCTAGGATTAGGGTTTAGGGCTTTTCCCTAAACCGGGTTTCTAGGGTGTTTCCATGTTTCTCCTTTGTCACTATCAACTGTGAAGAAGGTGTAGATGATAAGATATGAGGCGGGTGTGAGTGTAGAAAATACCATCTCCAGATAAATTGATCCTAGCGGCGAAGCTGTATGGACATGGAGTATCTAAGATACACAGAATCACTCAAGAGTATAGTCAGCGACATGAAAGTGAGAAAGAGAGAGCTTAAGGTAGCGAGAATCGCTGAGTAAAGCGTAACGACTCTTATCTGGGCGAAGGAAAACTGTAGGGTAAGTAGTTGAGATGTGGTTGAGCATTTAAGGATGGTCAGAACGGATCTATTGTCAGAGTTGACTGGTTGACTCAGTGAGATCGTCGTCAGCAATACTTATCCATAAGGAGAAGGCATCGCGAAGCTGGTAAAGCCACGCTAGGGTCGCTGAAGATCACAGGCGGGCCAAAGAGGACAAATAGTCTCAGAAGAGGTCGTCATAAATATTAGTTGTAATCCATTGTAACTTCTCCCGATATAAGGCGAGATACCCTCACTGTGGAAGGGGTTGGTGCGATTTCAGTTTGGCTTAGAGATAGGAAAAGTGACTTACTTCCTTGCTCTCCCTAAGCCAGTATTGGAAGTGTAATAATCTAGATCTAGGAGAAAGAGAGTCTGAAAGTTAAGGTGAGAAATTTAACTTAAACTTCTATTAGTGGAATCCTTGGATGTAAACCTCAAGCATGAGGAAGAACCAAGTAACTCGCTGTCAAGAATCTCTAACTCTCATCCTTTACCACTTGTTAGTGTATGTGTGTTTGTATGATGTTGTATGAGAATTATTGGGTGTACAGTCAAAGATCTTGCTATCGGATTTTTGACTGTTACAGCAGGTTTGAAGAATGGTTAGAGAATTGATTTCTAAGGCTTCTCAATGGTGTCTCGGGTATGTCTTGGTACCTTTTCGGGTAAGTCTTCTTCTGTGGGTTGTGTAAAGAACATGTAATGGTCTTGATCGTAATGTAAGTTTTTCTGGTGAGGTTGGCCGTGGAGTATCCTGCAAAGATGAACCACGTATATCTTGTGTTGTGGTTGTGGTTGTGTGTTTGTTTATCTTCTATCTCTATTATTATTTCTCCGTGTTATGGTTCAAATCACCAACAACCCTTGTGATCCTGTATTCCACTGCGCTAGGGGTGCCAATTTGCCTAACAATTAAAAGGTGTGCAATCTGCATATAAAACAACATGTCAAACTAAAAAAGGGTGCAATCTTCTCAGTAGCTGTGTCATTCATAAAGATGTTACATCAAATGCATATGCTAGCTGTAATTTAAAAAGATAAAATCAAATCAAAAACAATATATGGCTAATAATGCATGGTTACGGCCGATAAATCTATGACAAATTTTCTAAAACATTCGACTAAAAGTTCATCCTTTGTCTAGCCTAATTTCTCGAAATGCTGAGTTACAGCTAGTATATATGTTAGTCATAATACTCACTGAAAACGGAAAAAATGAACAAAAGATTGGATAAATCTAATCTAAAACAACAACCAACGACAAAATTAAATGGGTTTTTTTAAGTTTGTTATTGTGTTATGTTTGCAAAAGAGTGTGTGTGATATTAGAATAGTAATCATGGTGGTGGTGGTGGAGGAAAAGAGAGTAGAATTGTTGAATCTGATGATGAACTTGAAGGTGGTGGTGGTGGGTTTGAAAGAAAGTGGTGGTCTCGATTTCAGAAGAAGTGGTGGTGCAAGCAAAAGAATGTTTGTTAGATTAGAATACTATAATCGTGGTGGTGGAGGAAAATAGAGAAAAATTGTTGAATCTCATGATGGACTTGAAGGGGGGGGTGGTTGGTTTTGAAAGAAATTGGTGGGCTCGATTTCAGAGGAGGTGGTGGTGTAATTAATGTTGGTTATTGTTATGTTTTAAAATAGATTTTAGCTAGGTTCCACGGTATAATACAGTGGTAACCTGCCCTCCCTTTTAGAAGAGGTTGGAGATTCGACCCCTTGTTGTGTATAAAAAAAAAATAGATTTTTAGATAGGACACCTCCTAACTCTTTTCTGGGAATTACATCGCAATTTGAAGCCTTTTCTTGAAAGGAGAAGCCTCTAGAACTGGGTTGCACTGACACAGACTCGACGACTCGGACACAAACGAATGTTGAAAATACTAGGATGCGAACACGTATACATAGATTTTTATATTATAGATTACATATATAAATGTATGCCAATTTACGTTGAAAAATATAAAAATTATGCAATGTTTATGAACATTTACATAGATGTCATTAAAATAGAACATAATCATATTAAATATGTTAAAATATGTAATAAAAAAGAATTCCATTTAAATATAGTATGTATACCCTATATAATTCTAGAAATGTAATAAGTACTCCCTCCGTCCCACATCAATTGAACTAGTTCTATCTTAAATGGGGCGATAACTAAATGGTCATACTTTTTGAAACTGTTTTACAAAATGATCATACTTTAAATAACTCTTTACAGAATGGTCACATTCCGTCTGACTTAACCAAAATGAATAAAACAGTGATTATTTGTGCCTAATCTACCCTATGAAGGTAACTCAACCCCACTGAAATTAACTCAACCATGAATTGAAACCCTAAACTGAACCCTGAAAACCCTACCTGAACCCTGAAACCGAACACCCATAACCTGGAACCCGAAACGCTAGAACCCATACCTGAACCCGAACCCCCTTCACCTGAATCTGACCCAGTCTGCCTGAATCTGAACCCTGTGTAGCCATTATCAACGGGAAAAAAAAAACAAATTCATACATCATTAAAACCTGATTTCAATTTACAAATAATAATTATTATAGCAATTAAGCATGAACTGCATCATGAATTATTTACAAAGAACCATTATAACCCCAATTCCTAGACAATTATACCCTAAATTCAATCTACAAACAACAATTTTCGAATCAACAACTTCATATACATATGCCTTTACTAATCACATAATCAATTAACGATTTAATTAGGGTTCAGTAAAAACCCCAAATTTTTTAAAACTAGGTGTATGGGTATAAAATCTGCATAGGAGCATCATGTTCTATAGCCCTCAGATCTCATACTCACACACAGTAACTTATATATTATGCAAGGTACGATGACCTCAAGAATAATATCAAAGATATGTAAAAAGACATTAATCAAAAGACTAAAATGTATAAATTGTATTTCAGTGCTGCTACAACATGGATATGATCCTAAGGAGCTAGAGGAGATACATACCTAATCCCTCTCTCGCCACTTAGGTTACACCCAAAATTCCAACCCTCTACAATGCTCTCCAAGCTCGCCTTATATAGGCCGAGTTTGGGTGGTTTACAACTAATAAGACAAGGGACTCAATCGTGGTGGTGTCAGTCCTTGTCGAGTAAGGCGGTTCCTTCGGCGGTACTCCGAAGGTGGCTCTGGGGCTTCGGTCCTTTGGGATAAGGTCCGAATCCCTTTCTTCTGATTCTTCACTCGGTGTCCTCGGTCTCACCTTTCTTTGGTTTGATCCTGAGGCTTCGCAACTTCTTCCTTTGATGCGATCTTTCTTCTTGGATCTTTGACGCGTGTCCCGAAGGGTTTTACCCTCCACACTAGGGTTTCAAAAATTATTCTAAAAATTGAAATTCAGTTTAGAATGATGAAATACCCACCGGCTGATGTCTTTATACATGGTTCTTAATAGTAAAACAAGCTTTTATCTCTTTTAATGACGGTTTTATCATTCCCATCAACATAAATCCCTATTCAGTAACCTTCTTTTACCAAACTTCTTCTTCTTTTCTGTTGTAGCTGCAGTAAGAAACCTTAGCCTAATATCAGTGTCTCACAAGTTCTTCCCTAGGTTTTGATGTACTCACACGATTAAACCTAAATAACCTCACGCGGTCGCCATTTTTTTCGCTCAGAGAGAAAATAGGGAAGAACTTGAGAAAGAGAGATAGAGTTAGGGTCGATAAAACCTAAATAACCTAGATATGTTTATGTATGACCATAAGCCGTCCGATTTCATCGAGATGTAGAAACTGTACATGTGTCAGTAAACCCAAGGCTTTTAACATGTCAATGGGGGCAAAGCAGACTTATTACACTAATTTAACTCTGAAACGTGGGCCCCATAACACTTAACGGCCAGACAAACCGCCGTATGATGTTTTGTAGAAAGTTTGTAATACTAGGATCATTTTGTAAATCGGGTGGATAAAGTAGGACTCCTTTGTAATATCCCCATTTTAAATTTGTCCTTTTATTTGAGTTAGTTCAATTATATAGGTCATGTTTCTAATCTTACCTTTTTAATTGATTATTGTTATGAACTTTTACTGTAATAAATATCATAGTTATGTTTATACTCGTTACATGTCTGTTTTAAAATGCTTTTCAATAATATAAAGTTTACAAATATACGTACCATAATTTAAGAGATATGTCGTTTCTAAATTTTCTACTTATGTTATCTATAAGGGTATAATTGGAAAAAAACAATAAAAGTTTTTTTTTCTCTTCTTTACCTTAATAATGTGCAATTCTCAACTAGCTCAATTAATGTGGTACGAAAGAAAAATACTAGTACACCGCTGCCACGGTGGGGAGGGCCGATCGAAGAATTAGAAGTGTGTGTGGCGATGGCGATGATGGTGGTGGCAGAATGTAGTTGTGGCGGTGGCGAAATGTGACGGTGGCGGTGGTGGAATGTGGACGGTGACAGAATGTTGTTGTGGCGGTGGGAGAATGTAGTGGATGTGGCAGAATGTGGCGGTGGCGGTTGTTGGTAGTGGTGGTGGAATATGGTGGAGGTGGGGGTGGTGGATGTATTAGTGGGGTGTTGATTGTGTGATAGAGAGTTGAGTGTAATTAGTAAAAAATAACATGGGTTATTATCATTCATTTTGCAACTGCACAATTATAAATTTGTTATTATAAACATGCATTTTACAAAAAAAAAGTGACCATAAAAGGGTCCCTCCCTTCGGGCCCTCGGGTCGGCCCAAAAATACATACTGTACAGTATAAATCAAAAAGCAATAAAGGTGTGGGGGTTATTAGCACAGCTAGTGAAACGAATTGCATTTGCTGTTGCTGGCGTCTTTAAATACTCTCTGGCATACACGCCATTCGGAGAGTGACAGGACCAACCCGCCGTACATAGACGTCTTGGGAAAGAAGGTTGTCGTGGATTGGATGAATGCTGACAAAACAAGCAACCCTCCCTCCATCCAAAAAGTTCTGTTGCCGACACCACCACCCTAGGAAGGAGACGTCCTCCTCAGCAGCCCTACACAAAACGGCTTGAATTAATATCCCATATATATATTATTTTTTAATTTTAATATGTATTCTCTTTTCACTTAAAACAACAACAAAAAAAAAAAAAAAAAAAAAAAACAGAGTGAGGATTTGCTCACGGGTGGTTGAATGGGTCATCCAGAGGGAACGGTCAGCATTTGAAGCACGGAATTTTAATATTAAAATGATATTGACACCGAGAGGAAATTTAAGAGATACTTTTGCCTCTCACATTTTTTATGATTTTTGTTAAAGGGAGAGCAAAAAAGGATTCGAGGAGAGCGAAAATCGTAATCGACTCGCTAACTCGGACCTAGTCGATATATTATTTTCAGTTAGACCGAACCACCCTTGCTAAATACACCCACCAACCTCAAAACTCATACCCACCCTAGTTTAAGAAACTCCACCACCACTACCATCTACTCCTCCGTCGATGAGCAGAAAAAGAAACACTCATGTAGTTAGTGAATTGCCGTCAATTATTCGAAGCATTCTTAAACAAATAACTGGGTATGTAATAAGCAAAATAGATCTTTCATTCTTTAAACAAACAAGTATAGCAACCGGCAACAAGCCCATAATCTCTAAACCTAATTACAGACAACAACGATAAGAAGAGACTGTGTAAATCCCAACATCAAATAGTATTTCTTATCATCAAGATCCAAGGTCGCGCTAAACGTGGCCGTTAAGTTCTTTACACCATCGAATATTTTCATCAGTCTTGATTTTCTTTAATTTTAATTGATGTCTGATCTTGATTGAATTGTCTTGATATTGTAACACAAGCAATCATCGAAAATTATTTGGAAGAGGAGAAAATCATCGAAAATTATTGTAACACAAGCAATCTGGAATTTTCCTAAAGACAAAAGAAAAAAGGCAGCCTCTGTTGTATATGTTCATAAAAATCTCCATGGTGGTGGTCCTTCGTGAAAGAAATTCTTACATTTGTCGCCGTATCGGTGTTGTCGCTGGTCTAGTAGATGGTGGTGGTGGAATTACTTGGACAATGGGTGTGAGAGTTTTTTGTGATGGGTGTATTTAGCAAGGGGTAGTTCGGCCACGGCAAGAACAATTTATTAACTAGGTCTGAGTTAGCGACTCGACTACAGTTTTCGCTCTCCTCAGATCATCTTTTGCTCTCCCTTTAACAAAAATCTTTTTTATTGTCCTTGGTTCCATTTTTGCCCATTTATAATCGGCATGTATTCCAGGCTCGGAGACGAAATGTTTCCTAGATTTTTGAGTGTACACGTAGAATTACCGTACATAAAAATAAGTGTGAAAATAACGATTTGGAAGTTGAGAAAAAAAAAAATTTTACTTGTACTTTGTAGTTTAATCGTCATTTTTCCTGAGCAAAACAACTGATACAATTAGATCCATTTTCAGCCGTATCATATCCAAATGCATTAGTCAATGTAACTCAACGTCGGATCCTTTCACGGTGCCAAATCTGCGGTTTCTCAAGATAAATATATATCAACACATATGTAAGCCCATCAAACAATCATTTGGGGGAAAAAAATAAAAAAGCTGATCTAGGGGCTGCAAAGTTTTCCTTGGGACTTCAGTAATAAGGCGAAATAAGGCCGGTTCCAATGGAACCTCTCAAAACTTACTCTTTGCAATCCAACGTGGCCTAGCAAAGCTAAAATGGGGCAGTGGGTATCGATGGAAATTCCATCGACAGATGGAAAAAGCATCATCGATGGAAATTCCATCGACGTCGATACTAGTTCTATCGACCTCGATGGAATTTCCATCGTGGAGATTAGGGTCATCCAACGGCCTATATTTCACGCTCCAATCCAACGCCGATGGTTTAACTTAGTTCGATATTTCTCTAGTTCGCTCTCGATTTCAACTGTCAAATAGGGTCGACCACAGCCTAGGGGGCTACGCCCCCCAGGACCCCCTATGTTCTGGTTTTAATCTGATTTGACAATACATATACTAATTTCTGGTTCTTGGAATTAAAACCAGATACGATGAAAGGTGGAGAGGTAGAGATTTCCATCTCTCGGAGGCGCAGCTGGACATTTTTAGATTTATAAGTTTTGGACTTCTAGTCCACCTTTCGGATTTACAGTGGGACAGTTGAAATCGAGAGCAAACTAGAGAAATATCGAACTAAGTTGTGAGTGAATGAAGTGAAGACCAAGTTTGAGTTTATATAGGATTGGGGCGTGAAATACAGGCCGTTGGATGACCCTAATCATATCGATGGAAATAGGATCGTCGATAGAATTTCTATCGACCTCGACACTTTTTGTATCTGTCGATGGAATTTCCATCGACGATATTATTTCCATCTGACGTTGCAAAGTTGCAACTTTGCAACGTCAAACCCCTTGTTTGCTAGGTCCATAGCCGGCCAAAATAGCCAAAATTTGTGTTATAAGTGTCCCCTAGGAAGGGACCTAAGCATACCCAAAAGTAAAACACAAAACCCCTTATACAAACATACTGATTTACCCTTACTTTGATTTAGTGTTAAGTTTTTTTTATTAAAAATAGTCAATCATGATTAGCTACATCTATATAGTTAGATTTAGTAAAATCATTTAAAGTTATAATTTTTTTTCTTTTCATTTAGAGTGGGAAAAGATGGAGAAGAAAAATAAAACTTCAGACTTTATTTCTAAAAAAAATTCTAGATTTTGAATCACTCAATCAATCCATTAAACATTTTTGTTCCAGTGAGAAGAAAAGTAGAAGTAAACCACCGAGGATCCTTAATCCCAGCGTGATCCATGGCTATTGGTGATGATTGTGATTATGATGTTTGGGGCATTTTACGCCTATCCAATGGGGATTAAAGATTTGAAGATCATTAGTAACACATCAATTTCCTCTTGAAAATACATGTATTTTATATTCTGAATGTTCTCTAATAGTTTCACGATATTTCCGTTGGTGGTGGGCCCAATTTTTTGCTAGGTTAATCTCTTGATTGTATTATACGAACGATTCTGTAAATTTAATCTCTTTCAAACTGTTTCATAACTTCTTATTGTTCGAATTTTATGTAAATTTAACAAAATTTGTTGTTCTTTCTATAATAAAACATAAATTTTATTTATGCTTCCAATTTTCCCGATACTATTAATAAATATAAAATACTGTACAATATTAATTAAAACAACAAGAAAAAAAAAGAAATAATCGCGGAAGAACAAAGATATATTTTCAAAACGGATAGGGGCGACCCAGTTTTTGCTGCACGAAAATGGACTATGAAGTGGCATCGTTCACCACCCTAAAATTAGCAGAATGGTCTGTCTTGTGTGGTGATTGATGTGGCTCACCACATGTGTATTGATTTGGCATCACAAAGTGTTTTCGTTATGCTTTCTGGTTTCTCTGTACATGTGTGGTCCATCAGGACGTACGCCGTGGGGAGAATCGGGATTACATTTTCTCCGTTGGACCGTCGTTTGCGCACTTTGTGTCAGATGGCTTCATTGACCACACCAATGCAGGAAGAAGGAAAGAAACGGATAGGGTATAGTACACGTTAAACATACGGGCCCACCACCAACGGCCGTGCAATATCTTGGTAGGGACAAAATAAACAACCGCCAAAAAATTCTGTTGCTGACAAGCATCAGGACACCACCACCCGCCTAGGAGACATCATCTGTCCCCCTCAGCCCTAAACTAAAAAGAGAAAGGCAGGAATGAATTAATTACTTTTCATTCGCTATGCCCATTATTATCGTTTGTGATTTAATGGAGGCCGTAGTTTTTCAAAAGTCGTTATGGTTTTTGCTTGGCAACTGTGACGAATTAAAATCGTCATGGTTATTGCTTTTTAGTATGATGACTTTTGGAAAACCAGAACCCCCATTAAATCATCGTAGACCCCAAAAAAATCAGTTTAAAATGCTACACGATCAATACGTAAAACCCACCAAAATGATCTTTTGGTGGTCAAAAAGAAAGAAAAAAATCATTTTGGGGAAAGATGCTAGACCGAAGCTGCGCATGTAGTATGGTATTTACTGTGCTGTTATTTTTTATCAAAAATTTTATCTAGCACGGTACACAAATAACCGCGTCGTATCCGAGGACTCAACATTGCATTTTTTGTTAGATAGGAGTGATTACTCAAACTCAAGAATACCTCCAAGATTTACAAAAAGACAAGGATTGGGAAGACTACGAGGAGGAACAAGCTTCTAATACTCCTAGGGTATATTGTTGCTTGTAATTTTGTTTAACACGTAGATTTGTGTGAGTTGGATTTTCGACGTACACCTTGATTTTACCCGGAAACTAGGTCGTAACTAGTATTTATGCCCCAGATTTCTTTCGAACCAACGCATAATTAATTAAGTTCTGGAATTTGGGGGAAATTGAAAAATTGATGGGCTAAAACTATCTGTAAGAATTTGTAGGCCACACCACTAGTGTTATCAAACTCCATCCCAATCGATGCTTTGCACGCTTGCTCTGTGTTACTGCCCCATGGTTCCCAGTCGTCTCCTCGAGGATCGCAGATATCATGAGGGCTTCGTGCTACGGCAGTGGGTTGTTATGAATGTTTTTGCGTCCTACATCAATCTCCCCCGCGTTCTTTTTTCTTAAGAATATTGTTTTAATCCCATAGCATTCCAAAGTCGGGTGCCCCATTCGTCTGTGGAAATGACAATACCTAGGGTGGCTCTTGTCGAGTTTCTCAGGTTCTCCATTGTTGGCGGGAATGTCACTTATGTTCCGCACACATTGGTCGATGAGTCCCATTATCTGCTCTTTAGTACAGGGGAGCGTGAATCTATTTGTCACTCCTTGTCGCCTTCCCGCCTGGGCAGCCTGCTTGATAGGGGTGATACAAAGGTCTCCTTTCGAGCACTCCGACGGTCATATTATTCTGTCCGGGTCCGCTCACCGCACTGACTGTATTTCCCCATAAGGTCGCACAGTCAGAGAACCGTTAGGCCGCCTCTAACACAGATTTCCACCAGTCGCGATTCTTCAACATCTTAGTGGCATTCGAAGGACAAATATTTCTGCAATGTGTGATATACTTGAATATATCCTCATTTATGCTTTGCGAACACCTTCCCAGATCGATGATGGTGATGCTTCGCTTCGCGAAGAAGAATTTTTTCAAGAATAAGGTCATCATGTCGCACTAGGACATGATACTCCCCAGTTTCAAGTTATCGTATCAGGTAAAGGCGGTCTCGGTCAGCGGCTTGGGGAACTCCCTCAGACACAGGCTTTAGTTGGCCGAGTAGGCGTTCATTAATTGATGACAAGAAGCGGCTGAGATGTTCACATGTGTTCCCTTGGCCATTGTACGTTTTGAACTTTGACGAGGTGTAGTCCTTGGGGAAACTATAACGAGCAATTCGGATGAGTAAGGAGGCTCCATCGACTCGAACCCACTTTGCCTGATGACTCGATATTGCGCCTCAATAAATCGTGTGATGGCCTCTTCAACGTCCGCGTCTACTCCATCATTTTTAGGTACAGGCTGGTCGTTGACCTTGCTTGTGGGTGTAAAGGGGGCGACAGGTGTGACACTCTGCACTTGTTTCATCAAAAATTTTAATTGATGCTGTCGCTGGACATGCTTCTCGGATTTCTATTGCATTGTCTCCATTTGTCCTGCTGGATTGGTACTTGTACGTAGTGGCGACATCCTTTCTTTTGTTCGATGTGGTGGGCTCGGCTGCTGGTGCGACTTTCTTCCGAGCGTGAATGTTTGTGTCGATTGCCTTCCTTCCTCATCGCTGTCATCATTCGTAATATCTTCCACCACAACTGGCTCTTGTTTTTCGGGGTGGGCTCGTGGCTCGCTAGAGGTGGTGTTTGCATGGTTTAGGCTCATTCTATCTGGAGAAGAAAATGGATCCCCAGCAGAGTCGACAAATGTTAATAGGGTAATATTAAGGAGATCCAATCATAGTCACAAGTCTATAAATGGATCCTAAAAGTCATGTGAAAGTTTCCCGAAGTGGTGAGGGTTAAGAATGAGGTCCTTTCTAACAAGATCTTCCATCACTATATACAGTGATGTTCCTCCCTCAAAAATCCTGACTAATGTTCCATGATTCTCTTTTATTTACAATATCACCCTTATCTTCCCCAGAATGTCCATCCGGTCCCTAGTAAATACCAAGACCCTCTCATCTTTCCTGAAATTACGATTCAATCCCTGGTCCAACTCCATGGACCAGGCTGGATCTCCCCTCATTTTGCTGCTGAGCCTAAATCTACTGTCATTTCCTAAGCCCACGACCAAGATATGGGCTGATCTATTTTCAGGTATCAACAAAGCACACTTTAGATTAAATTATGCTAAAAAGGATTCTGGTTATTTTGACAATTATAGTTTGATTTAAATCTGAACCACTACTGTATGGTTCGATGAATGGTGTCTGCTCCTTCACACCAGGTCATGTTATTGATGTTGCTATAGGTCGCAAGCACACATAATACATGGATGAATGCAGGACTCATGGGTATGGTTTGGGTGTTCTTTCTTTCACGACATAAGGTGAGCTTGGGGATGATACAATAGCCTCTCTGAAGAGACATGGGAATTGCTTGGCCAGCCACAATGCGAATCTAAAAGCAAGCAATTTTTTTTTCTATAGATTAGGCGTTGTTATTCAGATAGCTGTTGGTACCCAGCTTGTTGCTAGGCTACCCACCAATCATTTGGAAAATGTAGACGATAATTAAGTAAATAAATAATAATAATTCATTTAAATAAAAAAAACTAGTAAAATGATACAATATTCATATAGAATTTCATAAACATGGAGGAAAACGACAGGTCTAGGTAACATCCTTGTGGTGTCATGGATCAATTAGAAGACTCAGAACTATAGTCTCAGGTTT
>JAJJMA010200423.1:3306-22595 GCA_023529015.1 Papaver nudicaule | reverse complement strand
ACCATAAGACTCACGAGCCAAAACGAAAAGTTGGTAGTATTTCGGTATCCCTCATTTTTCAGACCGTAAATTTGATAAATATTTATTTACAATTATTTAATTAGTAAAAGAAGGATATTTTAGGAATGCCAAATATTTATTAATATTGAGTCAAAGCAAAACTTACTATTTTACTATGGTATTCTTATATTATGGGTCTTAGATATGTACCATATTAATTATGGATTTGTAGAAGAGAGAGAGTTATTTCTTGGGTTCTCTAGAAATTTCCAGTTTTTTCTTACCGTATTTGGTACAAGGGATTTCCCGTGCCGTAGACGTCACGGGGCTATTCTATTTTGTACGCTTATATCTTTAAACTATGTTTTTCTCCATTTTTATCGCCTCATAGCATCTCAAATTTTAGAATACTTCTCCTAATATCTGACCCACGTAGGAAGAAAAAGGAGAAGTTTACCGATACAAAGAAGATGGTGAATGGTTGTTCTTAAAGAGACATGAAAATACGGTATAAACTATTATTACCTCAAAGAACTTCAGTGACGCTAATGGAGGGAGCATAAAAAATGGATAAATACGGCCCATTTTATGATTACTTTCATGTGCTGATATTTAAAAATTAGCATTTTTTACAATACTCGATGAC
The DNA here is from genome assembly GCA_023529015.1 of Papaver nudicaule. Classification (NCBI taxonomy): domain Eukaryota; kingdom Viridiplantae; phylum Streptophyta; class Magnoliopsida; order Ranunculales; family Papaveraceae; genus Papaver; species Papaver nudicaule. The sequence continues at coordinate 21,949 of JAJJMA010200423.1, read as the reverse complement.
TGTCCAGCGTCATAGTATCCAATATAAGATCCATTATACCTGAATCCCCTTTCCAAGAAATCCTTTTGCTTGCCCGAAGGTTCCCGCTGCACATAATGTAATTCAATTAGTAAGATAATAATGTATAATCATATACAAATTAGAAAATTGATATCAGTAAAACACTGACTATTAAAGGCAATCAATATACGAAATACTTCACCAACTTACAAATGAACTTACGAATACTACACATTTGTTGTGTCTCTCTCGTCGTTGTTTTCTGTCAGCAACAACGCTCAAATGAAGATACACCACATGCCTTGTTACTGAACTTCCGAATATCCAATTCATAATGAATCAACAATTCTTAAGGACTCTCCACTACAATCCAGGCTACAAATGTATAGCCAATGCGAACAACAAAAGTCATAAAGGAAATACAAATAATGAGTACCCAATTCATAATGAATTAACCATTCCTCCAAACTCCCCACTGTAACCCAGACTACAAATGTATAATTAATCGAGAACAGCCAAAATTATGGAGTGATAAGATCAGTTGCATTACCTTAGCATGTGTAACCATCAACAACTCGTTAAATTCACTCCATACGCTTGCATCCAATAATGCTATTTGGCCAACTCCGCCGACGTAGTATAAATAGTATTAACCATTTAGCTCTTAGTAGCACTAAACACAAAGGTAATAAAGAGAACAGACTTGACTTGAAATTATTTAGTTTCATTAGAAGTCTTCATTAGGACATTGAAAAGTAACGAATAAAAAAAAAGTGCATTTTTTTAGTTGTTGAAGCAATCCATACTCAGACAATGGGAATGTGATTACATCACAATTAGAAGAAAACTAAACCTCAGATTAAACCATTACATATCAAAACTATCAGAATCAAGTAAGATTGTGATTTTGGATTCAAAAACCGAAAGATAATAAAATTAAAGAACTGGTATGAACAAAATGGAACACCTAAATAGGGTCTTCGGTAGAGATAACAAATAGAAAAAAGAAAGTATTGAATTTACCCTCAACAACTACACGGAGGATAGATCGTCATTCAACTACCACACGGAGGATAACAATATTGGTGTTAAGGTCTTTCGGGTTTTCAAACAGAAGTTCGGTTAATATTTATATTTCTAATTACAATCGCTTCTAAGAGCACTGCACATGATTAGACATACAAATACTAACACACTTCGGTTTGTAAACCAATATCAGGTTGTTTTGCAAGTCTTCCAGGAAAGTATGGGGTATTGAGGAAAATCAGATCGAAAGCATCCATAAATCCAAAAGTTCATCACTACATTAATCCAAAAAAAAAAATAATAATAAACAAAACTATAGAAATGCAAATAGGCAAATATCACCTGGCTAATTCATCTATGAAGCCTGCTTATCTCCCCAATAACTTCCCAGTGAGAAAATACTTTCCAAGCCCATGTGTATACTTCTCCAATCACCACATCTGAATGGGAATATGATTCACTACACAGTTAATGGAACCTTAAAAATCAAACCTGGGAAACACCATGACTGTGTTCCTATTTGTAAAGAGAACCTAACCAAGACAAAAGAATACCCTTCCCGTCAATGTTTTATTATCATCAATATCAAACCAAATTCAAAAGAAAAAATAGGAACCCTAACTTTTAATCTATCATAATTAAATTTAATATCTGCAGAAAAAACATATAAGTGAAACAGACCTAAACCACAGACTCAATTGATGATTTCACGATGAAAGCTACCTGTGTCATCTCTCTGTGTAGCTTAGAAGCATTATTTCTTTCCAATTGAGGAGAAAACGAAAATGAATGATGATTTTGGGAGATTATTTTATGATGAGGATCGAGAGAGTTTTTGACAAACACGAAGAAGATAGAATTTCATTGGGTGGGAACCAAAAGGTCACACGTGCGCAATGAATAAGATTGCTGCACCCACACACATTTCAGTTGACAGCCATCGGATGTTACATTTGGTGAGATCGCAACGGTCTGTTTGTCTAGGCCAACTTGTCTTCGATGTGTTTTATATTATTGACTTGCAATTTTCACCGATGTATTTTTACCCCATACAAGTTACTTTGCTATTCCATCAAATTAGTTTGCTTACGTGATTGAAATAGGACTGAAATAGTGATCTGATTTTATGCACTTTCAATGGCAGGAGCAAAATGGATGGTCCATCTCGTCATCTTTAGTGTTGTGTAGTTTAAGAAATGAATCTGTTTACATTAGAATCAGACCACCGGCAGTAGTAGGTTTCAGTTATATAGTTTTTGAAACAAAAATATGCTTAGATTAATTTTTGAACTGATGGATGATTGGTTTGCTCTCTTTCTTCACAGCAAGGCTTCAACTCTAGACAGCAGCATTTTTTTTTTTTTTTGCAAAGACTTCAAAACACAAAACATAGAAAAAAAAATTGAACCGAATCGTTCAGGTCCATGACTCAGTTACCGAATCGGAGAGGTCCTTGACTCAGTTGCTTCTAGACTCCACTAATTAAAATGTTTAATGTTTAATAAAATATAAATAAAAAATCAGGTGTAAGAGAGATATAAACTATATAATATATATTTGGTTGCTAGTGGGAGGGCGATTAAGTAAAATGACTTATAATTATTAAATAGTAGTCTCTTTCCTATTACTTTAAGATTGTTTACTCTTTTCTATGCTAATGATTGGCGACTAACTTGTGCATAGGTGCACAAGTTAACAAAACCCATGTTTTTTAAATCCTTACTTATTTATTTTAACTTGTTTGCACTTATTAACTACCATCATATATGTTCATTTCTAATAGTTTGTGAAAGCTTTTATTTGTGTTTGGAGTTAGGGCATGAGAAGAGGTCCTCTTATTTTACATTCTCTTAGGAGTTGAGACGTTTGAGAAAAATTGAGTAAAAGACATTTTTATTTGTGTTGCATTCGATTGTAGCAAGTGTTTTGACAAGGATATAATATTGATCAAACAATTTTGTCGTGTGTATGGTGTTATAAAGGTAGCATAAATCAACCTTATAATCTCTAAGGTTGTGCAGGGTTAAGTCTATATAGGTAGATACGTAAAGATTTTGTGGTGTACTTTATACCCTCGTCTTTTCAGAATCCTATGCTACAAGAAATTTTGGAAGGTTTGTCTAATCCTTTACATGATTTTATTTCTTATGATCCTCCTCCCTTAGTTGAAGTGGTTTCTCAAAGAGTTGTTAACATGACCGGTTCTGGAGGGTGGCTCCCTGGGCACCAGCACAGGGCGGGATCTCTGGTTAAACTTAAGTATAGTTTATATATTAGGAATGGCCCAATGTGTTTTATCCACAAAAAAACTTCATTCTTTCTTTTTATTGTTGCACACCGATCATGTTGAATGACGCGAACGTATCAAAAACCTTAGGCGAGAAGAAGGGAGAAAATCAGTCCATCACATCATCACATATATCACAGGTAACTAGACGTAGTTCTTACCGTTGTTGTTACCGGGTATTTCGTATATGTCATTTGTGTTTATTGCACTATGATTCCTTGCTTCTGAATAAATTGGCCTTCGGTAATTTAAATTTGGCTCCTGACTATAGCGCGGTAATTTATATGCCTTCATTACTGGATGAATTAACTTTGTATTCATGTTTATGTGAAAGGTTTTAAATACATGTTAATCTTTGAATGTGATTCTGTAAATGTGATACTTTGACATTGTCGTTACTTACTTGCTTTTATATTGACAATAAAGCCTGGTTTTTTAATTGATTGTATTACTTTTAGTTTGTCCTCTCCCAATGGAAAATCTAACTATTTTGTTCCATGTACAATGTTGGTTTACTTACAAAGATGCGTACTAAGACGGTCATATCGGGTGAAAGTGGACATACTAGACTTAAACACAAGGAAAAAAGTGAAGCAGTAGCACAATTTCAATTTGGAACCATAAATTCATTCATTTCAGTATTTTAAAGTAGATTTCACTTAGAAAACATATAATTCATATATGGGCAGAAAAAAAATGCACTAAAAGGCGTTCCGAAGAATTTTGCACAAGGTCGTCCAAAAGTCAGAGACGACCATGGTTGTTAACCCAACTTTTAAGAAAAAAACCTCACCTAGGGTAGGATATATATGCTTCTAACGTTCATAAACATTATGTTGCTTCCATGTATACACCATTACACTTGCTTGATTCTAGCATCGTGCAGGTTCACCGTGACGAAACCGAAGAAGTTGCATTATTCTATATCCACTTCCAGGTGGAGAAAAGACTAAGTGTACGGGTAACTTCCATCAATTTATAGCTTCACTCGTGCTAACATATGCTAATATCCGTGTGAAGTTGTTACTAGAATCGCAGATTGTCGTTTGGATGGATCCTCAAATTTTCAGATTGTTGGTGTATGGGTAATCAATCTTGCACGTCAGGCTGATGACATTAAACTAAGCGCACGGAAGGCAACCCGTTAGCTTATATATCTTTATCTTGTATTTTTAATTTTTATATGTTGCATATCAAGATTGCCATCTTAAGTGTCACAAAGTCTTATAATTCATAAAGAAAAAAATTCGGACGAAAAAAAATTTCGTTAAAATTTTCCAGACAGACACGTTGTCTGGAAAAGAGGCCTAAAGACTTCGTTCAGGGTCAAATTTGAACACTTGACTCACCGTTAGTAAGAGGAAAGACTCATCTTAATTTCCAACTCAAAAATAAAATCTTATTTGGAGTCCAAATGAGCGGAGCAATATGCGTTCAAAGTGGAGTTCGGGGATTTTACAGATTGCATGTCAATCGCTTCATTGACCTTTAGAATGTTATAATAGATACATAGACGTACATGTGTTTGTGAAGGATGCTTTGCCTAATTCCTTAGCTATTGGTACAATTTTGAGGTTAATATGAGGTTGTGTTATGTTCGTAAGAAATTTCAGTTTTTCACATTGAAGACAATGTAAAGTTTAAGTGTGAACACGAACCTCTCTAGGTAGACGGTAAGAAGAACTCTTATATCTAAGAATTGGTGTGCCCGTGAATTGTCTATTGATATTTGAATGCATTACTTAGGTGTTAGAAATAACATGATAATCATTGAGCTATTAGGAAAGACTTGTGCAAGCATATCTCAGGATCATCACAACAATATCAGTTTATGCTTTTATTTTTGCAATTTATATGTTTCTCTAAGTGATTTGATGGGGTCCTAGTAGTGCCATAATATAGTAACTAGGATAAGTTAGATTTGCTAAGCCCCGATATTTAAAAAAAAAAACAATGAATTTTTGCAAGTTTGTGTGTGTTTGTATTTCGCACCCAAAGAGTGAGCATAAGAAAAAAAAATCGACGGCTCTTTTTGATTGAAATGAGTTTTGATTTGAGAAGAATGAGTTTCTTTTATAGAGAGAAAAATCGACGGCTCTTTTTTTCAAACCATTGGATCTTAACGACTCTTTTCGACAAACCATTGGATTTTAACTGTTCTTTTCATATTATTTTTTTCAAACCATTGGATCCTAACGTCTAAATTTTATTGATAAAATTTTAATTAAAGCTTAAAACTTTCATAACATCTAAATTTAAAACTCTGACTATCTAATCAAATCTAAATTTCATTGATATAATGAAAGTCTAACTTTCAACTTTATTTACAAACCTGAGTCAATTATTTTTACAGATAATCAATTTTTAAAATTCAAACAAAATCGCGGACAATCGTTGGCCTCCTGTTTACCTTCATTTGACGTAACCTTTATTCAATACACTCTTTAGTAGATTTTCTTTGTTTTTTTATTAGCTTTCAAAATTTATCTGCCTTGAACTCTCATTTGCCTTTTATTAGGTGTAAATTTTACATGGTTAACTTCCAAAACCTTGACACTCCTTTGCTTTTTACGATATTTTTTTTTTTTATAACCTTCACATATCTTGTCAAGAGCATTTTTTAGAACAACTCCATTAAAATCAAGTTGGGTTGCTGCTTCAAGTAAGACTTCGATAAAATCAAGTTTGGTTGCAACTTCTCGTACTACTTCTGCCAATGGAACACGAATTTTGTCTAAAATGTCGAAAACATAAAGTTTGCCTATATTAGAAGATACTTTTGCAAGAAATTTGAAAAAAAACATTCAGAAAAAATTAGAAGAAATTAGAAGAAATATTTGGTGTAAAATTTGAGTTTGAATTTCACTACTTTATAAGCGAGAGAGTGATAGCTGGTGGAGAGATAGATTCTATCAAGCGAAATTGTTTCCCACGCAAGCGAGATTGATTATCTCGGCCGAGATAAATTCTACTCAATAAAATCTATCTCGTGATCATAGGGGCGCTGGTCGATTGCCAGTCCACTTTACCAGGCAAACCTTTTGACCTGCCTTTGTGCATAGAAAGGGGCCTAATGGCCTAAAAGTGAAAAGTTCTTCCTTGGCCTTAGGTCGCGCGGCAAAGTTCTTCCTATTGGGGCCGAACCCAAAAATAGACCGGTTCTTTAACAAAGCGAAAAGGTTGAGTTGAGAATCAGAATAGAAACTTCGGACTTGGAGAATCGGAGGATTCGTCAAAAGCGTGTTACACAAATCAAAACAAACAAAGAAAACAACAAGCAGCAGAAAGAAAAGTATTCTTTCTCTGCTGAAATTCAACTACTCCGCCATCTCCAACTACCTCAATAATCTCATCAAATTTTTTCCTTCTAATCCAACCAATTGAACAATCACCGCCGTACTTCATAGCAGTCCTCCTAATCGAAGAAAGAAACCAAAGACTTGAAATCCCTCTTTCCATCTAAAATCAATCATAGAATTATTCAATATATTTCTCAAGAAAAAAAAAGGAAAGATGTATGGTGGGAATAATATGATGTTAATAAACTGCAGCACTTGTCGAACACCACTTCAGATTCCACCTGGTGCTAATGCATTAAGATGTGCTTTGTGTCAAGGAATAACTCAAATTTTAGATCCAAGAGCAGTTCCACCTCAACCTCCTAGTTCCGTCTCTCATAATCAATATCCACCACCTCCATCACCGTATAATCATGCTCCACCTGGTCCACCTCCTAATCCTCATGGCCGTAAAAAAGCTGTGATTTGTGGTATTTCTTATAGATATTCTAGACACGAACTTAAAGGTTGTATTAATGATGCTAAGTGCATGCGTTATCTTCTTATTAATAGATACAAATTTCCCGAAGCTTCAATTCTTATGCTCACAGGTATAGTAGTTTCATCATCTTTCTAAACTTTTTATTGTTTACTGTCTACAGTTTTTAATTGTTGTAGATCATTGTTTGACTCTTTAGTTTGGTACTGATATAAAATTGACTAATTTTGAGGATTATATTACGGTAAAGTAAACTCAAAAAGGTAACTTAAAAGGAACAATTGTGTAGTCTAGATATAGAGGACACAAACATCGTTCTGTTAAATGCTAAAACCTGCTGAGAAGTGCATGTTTGTAGGGTTAGACTGGTGATGCACATTCTCGTTCAAGCCTTTGTCGTTTGAACGTGTAGCTCGTTTCATTCAACATGTCATGCCAATTTGTATCTTAGCAGGTTTCCTGTAGTTCTACCCATGTGTTGCCGGAGAGGTCCCTGTGTTTGTAGTTTTTGATTCTATGTTTTAAACTGTAATCTTTGCTTAATGACATAAGTTTATTCTTCCTTGGGTTATTTATTTTTTGTCTTTTCGGGTTAATTTTCTGGTTTATGTAAATGAATAGAATTTGTCGTGGTTTGATACTTGAGAATTATAACTGGTTTGTTAGATTGCGTTTAACCTTTGGCAATTCTTGGAATTAATCTGGATTGCAGAGGAAGAAACTGATCCATTAAGACTTCCAACTAAGCACAACTTGAGGATGGCTATGTATTGGCTCGTTCAAGGCTGTCAACCAGGAGATTCGCTTTTGTTTCACTATTCAGGTCATGGTTCACGACAAAGGAACTACAATGGCGATGAGGTTGATGGTTATGATGAAACTCTTTGCCCCCTGGACTTTGAAACTCAGGGAATGATAGTGGATGATGAAATCAACGCAGCAATAGTAAGACCACTTATTCATGGGGTGAAGCTTCATGCAATAATAGATGCTTGCCATAGTGGCACAGTACTAGATTTACCATACCTCTGCAGAATGGGCAGGTTAGTTTTTAGTCCATATATGTAATGTATTCAACTAGAAATATCTATTTCTTACTATCTGATAATGGGGAGCAACATCCAATGGTCATCTTACCGTTAATGTTGCGTTTATTCTTCTATATTATCTATTTATTTATGTAAAAAAAATGTTGTTGTAGAGATGGAAGGTATATATGGGAGGACCACCGTCCTAGGTCAGGTTTGTGGAAAGGAACCGCTGGTGGGGAGGTTGTTTCGTTCAGTGGTTGTGATGATCATCAAACCTCTGCTGATACTTCAGTGAGTTCATGCTTGCAAACTGAACATTTTTCTTTTATCAAATTTCTTCTACCAGTTAATTACATCTAGATGACCATTACTAACCATTGCTTTTAATGTGGACAGGCTTTATCAAAGATTACTTCAACAGGTGCCATGACGTTTTGTTTCATCCAAGCACTTGAGCGTGGACATGGGGCTACATATGGTAGTATACTGAATTCAATGCGAAATACCATCCGAAACACTGGTACTGGCAATGTCGACCTTGGTGGTGGTGCGGTAACATCAGTCCTCTCTATGCTTTTAACAGGAGGTAGTCTTGGTGGCGGATTGAAACAGGTATTTAGTTTTCACCTTCCTTTTTTTTGTTTGTTACGAGTATGCCTAAATGATCAATGAACACGCTACAATAATAAAAAGAGCATCCACATGGAAGTACTCAAACATGAATGAGTATCAGTGCGGTGGCTTGTAGGTATATCAACGTTCAAACATGCTTGGAACTTCTAAATGCTGTCTGAATTACAGCCTATGTGATTGACATGGATGCCCGTTGTGTGGTTTACTTGTTTGGTCTACAACCTTCACCAAGTGATTCACTCTCCCCGCAACCTCTCTTCTTCATTTAAGAACTCTTGTTCTTTTTTCAATGGCTTGGCTTTTTCTCCATCAGTTTCCTCTTTGTACAGGCTAAAGCCATCACTTCAGAACATATAAGGCATCTTATTTGACAGTTTAAGAAGCCAAATTGGTTCTCGACTATCATATTTCCACTTTGTGATCATTGCAAGTGGACCCTGCTAGTATTGGTAATTTGCATGAGCTTGCGAGTCCATTGTTTGTTAAAGAGTTTAAAACTTGTCATGTTGTGTTGTACTTTGTTACAGGAGCCGCAGTTGACAAGCTGTGAAGCATTTGATGTTTATACAAAGTCGTTCGTCCTATGATGCTGTTTACATCTCTCTTGTGAGTCTTCAGTATGGCCTCTCTAAAGCTTAATCTGGTGTTAGTCTATGCTGGGTGTACAGTTTCAGCCAAACCATTGATGGTTCTGCGTTCTCTTTTCTTGTTGATTTATATATTTGGTTCCCTTGCTGGTTTATGTAAGCTATTTTTGGCTTCCCATGTTCTGTTAGTAGCATTAGATCAATTTGGTCTGCTGACATCACAACTCCGATGTACCTTTCTGTCACAACTCCAATGTACCTTTCCAATGGAGCTAATACGTTTTGATTGATTAACATGGTTCAAAATTCAGATGAACTAGGAGAATTAAACCCAACAACCAGCCAACTCATTTTCTTTTCTAGGCTGGGTTGCACAGATGGGGATGAGGACGCTGCTCCATTGTTTATGTCATTCTATATATAGAATGCAAACATGGAGAATATTTGATAATATTAATCAACTATTTAGGGGCTTGGAAATTTAAGTCCAACTCAAGCCCATTGCTGAAGGGGAGAAAACATGATTAAGTAGTCAAATGTCCCTACAAAATTAACTTACCACTAATAATTTAAAAAATCTGATTAACTTTCCACTAACACAACAATTACAATTCGAATTAGGATTTCAGACTTTCAGTTACATATATCCTCCTCCTTCTCAATCAAAACCATTACTCTTACTAAAAAAAAATCGAATTTTTTCGAATCCGATTCTTTTTTCTTCTTTCGACACAGGAAATAAACAAAAAATTACTCACACTTACAAGAGGAAAGGAAAGAAAAAAAAACTCAAAATCAAACGAGGTGAAAAGTCGTGAAGAAGAAGAACAACCGGAACAGAGGAGGATGAAATGGATAAAACTAAGAAGTAAATTAGTAGAATCGTCTTTACAATCGTTTTCATTGTAGTTTCGATTGATTTAATAGGTTAAAAACCACAAATTTTCAGTTACAGTATGAAAAATCGTCATGGTAGTTGAATCGACCATGACGATTTTACATGTTCAGTAGAAAATGACTAACAATCGTCATGGTTATATTAAAAAAGCATGACGATTCTGTGTCTGCAACTTTAATTCGTATTTTTGCATGGCTAAAATCGTCAGGGTAGTGACCATAGCGACTTTCTACTTTACAATTTTAGAAGAACATGTTAGATTTGGTCGTCACATATTAGTTCCAAAACCATGATGATTTTAGCTTTAGGAAAAGCATGGCCTATGTCCATTTTTAAGTAAAATAAAATAAAATAATGGTTTTTGAAGCAAAACCTCTACGACTTTCTGTAGTCTTAATCTTTAGTCGTCAAGTATGTAACAAAAACTTTGACGACTTTTTGGTATACTGTAAATTGTCATCGTTGATGGGTATTATCTTGACTACTCTTTGTGGTTGCTTTAGTTGCTCACTGTTCTTTTGTATATGTTGTGTTATTTTGGCTAGAAGAGATAAAAAAAAGGGAAAAAAAAGGAACAACCTAAGCTTTCCAAATCAAAGCATCGTAGCTACTCAACACAAAATGCGAGAAAAGCATGAGGAGAGAGAAGCAGTCGTACGCTTTTCACCCTCTTTAATATTTTCTTCTCCAAAAGTGTCTTTTCTAGTCAAATCTGCCTAGATCTCGATCAAAACCACTATTTTTCCCCAATACCACCCCTTTTCACATCCGATACCTCTTCATCTCTCTCAAAATTTCTTCCCTTTCACAGATTTCTGTCGATTGTTTTTCTTTTGAGCTTGCCTCTTTCATATCTCTTTTATCCTCACAGTTTCTTTTCTTTTCTTCTATCTTCAAGCTATTTCCTAGGTTTTCTCTGGTTGTTTCTCTGTGGATCCTTTATAGTAAGCCCTTCATTCATCTTTGTTTCTGTTTTATTGAGTTTATTTTCTCACCGTAAGCTGCTCAGTTTTCTCCATTTTTGTTTTGTGTGGTCTACTCTCGCTTTGTTTTTGTAAGTTTTTTGATTTGCTTTCCTACTACTCCAAAGTTTGTTGTCTGGTTTCAAGGGTCTTTAGTTGTTTTCGTATTAAGCTCTTTGTGATGGAGATTCACTGGATCTGTGATTTATTCGATCATCTAAGCCTCAATACCGCTACCCAAAACTCTACATCAATGTTTTCCATTGAGATGTTTTCTCTCTGTAGCTTGTTTGATGGGCTTAGTATTTCCGGTAAATCTGATAAAGGTATTAAGGTCGGGGATCATATCCTTCAGAAGTTCAGGAGGTTTTACCACCACCGGCAAGGATTTCAGAACTGCTAACAGTTTTCAGGTCGTCAACGGTGGTATCTCCGACGAGCTTGGTCTTCGTCAAGTCAACTACTTTGACTGTTTCTTTATCCTGCTGCTTTTCATCAAGACTTCTGAGAATCGCATTTCTACTCGCCAGGTAAAGCTTGATCTCTACTTGTTCTATAGGGAGAACTGTGGTATTAATCCTAAGATGACTAAGAGCTCTAGTTGTTTGATTTTAAGAAAGGTTCTTACTACTGGTACATGGCTCAGAGAAATATCTCATCAGATTATGCTTAATTACTACTTGTTTTGTCGCAATTGGATTGGTACTATCTGTTTGGGTCTTAGGGAAGATGTTGGAAAGTACTCTTTGTGTTTGGATATGGCTTCTCAATGCTCTGTTTGCACTTGTTATGTGTTGGTTGTTTCTTCTTCGATTCATCTTGAGGATCTCTTCTACATTCAGTCTATCTTTTTAATTTCTTGTGATTGTTGGATGGGTGTTAGCTCTCTGCTCATGTTAGATATTCCTCTATGTAAGACCATTCAGTCCTTATATACCGGGTTTCCCGGGACTGTGGCAGTAAGTACATATATCTGGCGCAAGTATGGTTTGCATTTTATTGATGGTCATAGGGGGATTGTTTGGAAGCCCAAAGGATTATTTGTTGAAGTTGTTTTGCTTTGCTCTGCTGCCTGCCTGCCAAAGCTATCTGGAGGTGTTGTTTATGACTGGTTCTTTTGTTCCAATCAATCTGGCCCCTTGAACATTCTGGAGGTTGTGTTGGATTCATTTTTACTTTCCTATTGGGAATATGAATGCTCGACTACTATAAATCCTCGCCCCTCGGGGGGAAAGGTCTTAGAGACTATATCATTTCCTTGGTATGGACGTGTTTGGATTTTCTCTTCAGCCTGTAAGTTGAGGGTGATTATATTGTTTGGAGGGAGCTGGTTTAGGTCTACCTGTATTAGTATTCACTCTCTTCACAGGGGTGATTACACCACTATAACTATTGTATGTCTCCAGTTACTCATTCATGAGCTCCAACTGTTTCATACCCATGTCTTGGAAGGTCTCCAGTGGTATCATATTCTCATGATTGGAGTGGTTATGATGAAATCTCTTCTCTAGCTACTGCCCGAGTGATGGATGCAACTTATGAACCTCTTGGTGGCATGAACCTGGCCTCGACGCATATCCCTTATGCTTTTTTATTTGTTTTTTTTTTTCCTATTTTCTTGTAAGTCTCCCTGTAATGGTTTCAGCCTCCAGTTTAGTTTCCACTAACTGTGATGGCTAACCTTTGCTCTTTGAGCCATTGCTTATATAAAAAAAAAATTATAAAAAAAGTCGTGCGCCTACTACCAAAGAGGTACTGTTTGTGTATTTATCCTCGAAATCCACAGGGCAGAAACCCGTTAAGATCTCTAAGTCTCTAAAATGGTAAATACACTTGGAATCATTACCAAAGATACCACCCAACTAAGGGAGTTGAGACTCAAATAATACACTTGTTTTGACGGGTTTGGGAATCAAGGGTACGAGTTGGAAAGGTGTGAGGCACCCAGTCCGCCCAATCCGTAGATCGGCCTCTATATGGGATTTTAGAATTTTAGGGTTCTAACTTTAAATAAATATTAATAATTTCAAGAATAAAATTATCAAATAAACCTCGATAATTAAATTAAAAAAAATATAATTCATTCATTAGTTCAATAATTCAATTATTAATTCAATAATCTTTCAATTATTAATTCAATCAATCAATCAATCAATTCATTCAATCATTAATACAATTAATCATTCATTCACTCATTATTATTTTTATTATTCAATTACTCCTCAACAATCTAACCATTTTACTAACCATAAAATTCTAGTTCAATTTTAACTTGACAGCAAACTCAAAAAACTACCTTACACAGACATTAGTTGACCAGAGTACCTTGTAAGATTAATTCAAAATAAACGAAAATTAACTGTGGCTACCACTTTTGTGATACCACTACTACCAACATTAGGTGACAGTTAAACTTATTGCCACATCACCCGAAATGGTCCCACTATCAATTTACTTTTTATAGTCTTCCTCTTTCTTGTCTATCCTACACTGTAAAAGTTGCATTTCAACTGTGAGTCAAGCTCCAGACCCTGTAAAAGTTGCATTTCAACTGTGAGTCAAGCTCCAGTTACCCTGTTAGGCATTGGCACGACCATGTGAATATCATATAATATCCAAGCATTGTGGAGCTCTTGATCTTGAATCAAAATCTCTCCTGCATAGGCTGGATGCTGTAGAACAGAGCATGAAACTAGGGAAGTATTCCACCTTGTGACGATTAGCTTGTGGTGGTTAACTAGTTTGTACGCATTATCAAAGATATGGGAGTGCTGACGCCTGATATGTCATATCTCACATGCCTTGTGATCCTAATTTAATTTTTGATTTATCGGCCAACAACTTGAAATCTAGTTGATCATCTTTTACCTTGTGAAAGTAGACAGTGCTAGATGGTAATTGATCAACAAATTTGACATATTCTTATCACAGGAAGATAATTTTATAGTTCTTGATATCGATAATGTTACATGATTAGAATGCAAATATGTATGTTGCTTAGCCTTGGTGACGATATGCTTCTATTTTTTCTTTCTCCAGGTACTTGACGAATTTGATATCTTTTCCCGAAATGTCAATTTGATAAGAATTACTCATCAGGTTGAAGATATGCAAATATGTATGTTGAAAGATAATATGAATATGATTATGGTAGTAGGAACAGATAAAGGGAGAAGAAGAAAAAATGTGTACAATGTGTTTATTGTCCCTCTCTCTGCCACCTAGGATTGGTAGTAAGTGGTAGCACAAAAGTGGTAGCCACAAATTAGGATTGATAAACAAAATCATTTTTTAGTAAGGTAATCCCCTAAGATGCATGGACAGGCACATAAAGAGATTAACAAAAATTGTGCTCACTAGCTTCATATTAACATAGTATATGATTTTCTTACAAAAATATAAATAATAATAATTAAGGTCAAGCATATACCTGTTTTCGTTATCGAAAATGTTACTTAGATTGCCAACAAACGTATTTCCACAAGATCGTATTGGTTTTTCTTTTCTCGCAATAACTATCTCGTTCTTCTCTAAATATTTCTCCTAAAATTCTCCACTATTTTTCTCGTTCCCCCTCTTCTCCTTTTCTCCCAAAAATTCGGCTCCCTGTTTATAATATCTTCCCCGTAATGATAACCCTTGGATCAAATGACTTATATCGGATGGTTCGAATTTAAGACCTAAATATTATTTTTATCTTTCAAAAATATTATTCTCATAATCAATATACTATTCTATTTTCTTTCATAAAAAGCAATATATTTTATTTAATTCTAGAATTTTTGCTAATATGGAAAGACTTTGGAGCAAAGCTAATTAAAATTGACCACAAAGTTAGCAAAGCAACGACATCCTAATTTTTGGAAAATTGAACACTAATTGGGTGTTCGTATGGGCATTAGGTGTTTAATGGAAAAGTCCAAATGTAATTTAAGGTTGCACGAATTCGTGGACTTTATGGACTGAGTGGAGCACTTTTGGGATTTAGTCCACAGAGGTATGCGCGAGTTCAAGAAGTAACTTGGTGGACTTTTTTTTTGGCTTGGTGGGGTTAGTGCTAATGGAATACGAAGAGTCCTATAGACTAAAGATGTCCGTCAACTAAAATTTGAGCGCTGATATAGGGGCTACAGAAAAAATGTACTATTTTGAAGCCCCTATGAAATTGGGATCCACATAGCTATTTGGCAAGCTCCCTATGTAAAATATTTTCATAATACCAAATTTACCCATGTCTGATTAGTGATTAATTAGTGTTAAAATGATGTAATTAACTTAAATAATAAGGATTAGTATGAATTTTGAAAAATTGAAAAAAAATTTATGTTTTTTATTGCCTCTAATCCTTAACAGAAACACAAAAAAAGTAGAAATTTTGATTTTTATGTTTACCCTGAAACCACTTACGGCCAATATAGCCAGCCGAAAGTGAGAGTTACGATTTAAATTGCTGGCCGTAGAAACACTTACGGCTTGTTATGCAGGCCGTAGAAACACTTACGGCATGTTGTTCTTCGTATTCCAGCCGAAAGTTATGGTGTTAAAATACTTATGATTTTTATGATCACCCAGAAACAACTTACGGTCGATATACCCAGCCGAAAGTGGGAGCTATCCAGCCGTAACTTATATTGACGGCTTGCTAAGCAGGACGTAGGTAAACTTACAGTTAGTAAGGTTGAGTTACAGGTAGCCGTAAGTAGACTCAGAGATTTTGTGAATTAGGAAAAACTTACGGCTATAAGATACATGTTACAGCTGGAATATAACTGTAGTTACGGCTTGTTAGTTAGTACCGTAACCAACCTACGGCTTAAATATGGTGTTACGGCTCGTATGTTTGCGACAAAAATTAACTTTCAAATTAACAAGTTACGGCTGATTAATGGAAACGTGTACGAACCCTAACTAACATAATAATTATTAGTTTCGGCTGCTAATAATAACTAGATGTAATTTAGTTACGGCTAGAAGTTCTTCATTCTTGAACCGTATGCTATGGTTTCGGCTGAGATCTAGGAGTTATAGCTAGCCGTAACTAACACTGGTTCACGTTTTTTGATTTTTTTTTAACTGAATCTAAGCTAATTAAACCATCAATAACTAAATCAAAAGGTGAGTTACTATATCACATTTGGTTCTCTACTACTCCACCATTTTTTTTTTCAATCCATTTAATGAAATTCGGGGAAAAAATAAATCAGAATGAGAGGAAGAAGAAGAGTAGGGGAGAAAGATTTTTGATTTTGAGATTTTAGTTTTTTTTTTTAATTTGTTTGTTTAGGGTAATGGCTAGGGTTAGGGTTAGATATGGTGGAATTTGTATATGGGGTGTAATTTGTAAGTGGGGTGTACATTGGCGTGAAGGGTAACTTAGACAATTCCCCGTTTTTTGACACCCCTTATAATTCAATATTGGATAGATGAAGTTGTTTTAGGTGTGAAACAATAAAGAGAATCTGAGGGGTAAAGTATGAAGTATGATGATGTAATATGAGATTGTAATGGTATTCGAGAGGTCAAGATCGAACAAGACTCGCCTAAACCAAGCAATGGCCGTTCAAGTATTGCTTCAGTTACAAGAAGAGGAAATAGGGTTGGTTTAAGGAGGGAAGCAGAGAAAGATGAGATCAGAGAATTGCTATGATTTCTGTGATGTTGTGATTAAATTTTCTAAAAGAATGGATATTCAGTTCTCACTAGATATTGAATGCTGAATGAGAAGAGTTAATCAATTATCGATGAGATAGATTGATTATACTTGCACTGAATTGAACTTGTTGAACTTGTCTGTTCTTTTTGTTCTGTTTTTCCAAACTGGTCGAGTGACCTATTTATAGCAATATATTTCCAACTGATCTCGTAAGAAGTGGAAGAGTAGGAGTGTGGAGTAAGTGGGGCAAGTCTTGCGCCTAATATTAGGGAAGAATAACAGCCCACTTTCTCATCCCCTCTTTTCAGCAACGTTCACACGACTTAGTTCCTTTCCCGTTGAGTGATTGAGACGTTGCAATCACACGTGTCGTAGACCGCCAAACCAAAACCCTAAAGAATATCCCCCCATGTAACTTACTTGATTCTCGTAAGATTTGTTAAGTATCGAATTATTCGTTAAGTCAAAGATGACTAAGTGCAAGTCGTACCAATTACTGGTAAACTCAGGACTTTGCATAAAAATAGAGATTTAAGCGATAAGCTTGTGTATCTCTTTTAAGTTTGGTCTAAGGATTGAGCCGGGCAATAGCCATTTAAACCAATGAGAGAAGTCTAAGGATTGAGCTATGCAATCGCCATTTAGACTTAGAGGATTTCAGCAACTCTCTGTGGCCATAGTCAAGTAAATACGACTTTCGATTTGCCATAAATATGCGAAATTGGCTTGTGGCATGTAATGCACTAATTCTCTGAGTAATAGAGACATATGAATGTCCAAAATAATATAAGTCATAGCCATGAGCCATGATTAAGAATTATAGCACTGATTATAGAAGCAAGTCTATAATCAGGAAAACAGACGAGTGATGCTAACACAGCGTAGCCATAATCAAGAATGCATAAGCATTGCCAATCCAAGGCCTAAAGATAGGACACATGAATGATAATAACTTATGTTACATAGCATAATAATCCTATTAGGAAGTTATCTATAGGATGTAAAAGGATGCACCATAATATTACGTCATATTCAGATTTCTGGACAGTTTGCACGTCATCCATTCCAAAAATCACCCAGGCCAGCCTATATTCGATAAAATAACGAAATTTTAGTATGTTATGGGGAACTCACAGAGGAGAAACTTTCGTGAAGGAAGATTCTCCTAATTATTCACGGATTGGACCTGGCCATCCATGGACCTAAGCTAGGTGAGCCAAGAGAGATCTTCTAGCACAAACAAGGGGACGTGAGCAAGGAAGGATGGGATGGCCGTAGGCCATCCATCATGGACGTGCTTTAGGTTAGGGAACAAAGGGGATGGAGAGCTAGACGAGACACGTGCATGAGCATAGGTTAAGGCGCGTGCACAGGCACAAGCGCATGCATAAGCTAAAGCGCGTGCACAGGCACAAGCGCATGCATAGGTATTTTACGTGTAAGCTAGGGATATGAACCAAGCTACTAGGCTATGGTCGAGAAAGATCAAAATATGGCTAGTGGTAACCAAATATCTTATCCCTATTGTAAAATAAATTCATACCTTGTCTCGAGCTATTCCAGGATGCCAGAAATTGATGCAAAATTACTCTTGCGACCTCCTCGCCAAAAACCACCATCAATATTTAGTCCCCTGCGCAGCATGGAACCATGAGTGTTCCAGGGTGATCATAAGTTGATGGACTAGCCACATCTGTATAGAACCTTTAATCACGAACATGAAGCCCAAACAGGGCCTAAGGACCAAGCCCGCTCGAACAATATCCAGTCCTAACTAGATTAGGACTCC
>JAJJMA010200407.1:0-12778 GCA_023529015.1 Papaver nudicaule | reverse complement strand
CTCTTTCCTAACCAGACAAATTCGATTTTGGAGAGAGTGTCTTGTACGCTTATTATTACTTGGTTGTTGCCGAAGGTACTCTGCCTCAATTCGTGCCCAAAATGTCGAACCATCTTGATTAATTCCAATGATACCATCCTGGGTAATGGAGACGTATGCATTGGCTAATGCTGCATCTTCCCTCTTGGTGAAGTTAACCATGGCTGCAAAAAATTGACAGTAGAAGTATATTGAAGAAAGATAGTTGTGGTGTGTTTTGATTGTTCTATAAACTCTCTATTTATAGCCAAAAATTTGAATATTTAGCCGTTGTATTCCAGAAGCCCATAGCCGCTGGATGATGATAGATCCGTTGGAAATTTGTTTTTCATTGGCTCAGATTGAAAGCGAGAAAGAGTATCTCGCTTGGCGATATAGTCTATATCGCTGGAGCGATATAGACTCCATCGCTTTAATCTGAGTCGTTGGATTAACACCTTTTTTTTCAATCGGGTGGATGGGGTTTAGCACGAATCTTGTTTGTTTTGTAGTGGTATTTGGGATTTTCTTACTATCATCGCACTGTATTTCGGATTTCCTTACTATCATCCCACTGTGTTTGTGGTTGTTTTGTAGTGGTATCTCGGATTTCCTATAAAAAATTGGGCTATACAATCGTTCTAAAAATATCAGATCATTCTACTCATTATCGTTAGAAAGTATAAAGTTTTAAACAACACACTATGGATGGAGGTTTTTCTGCTCAGCAAGACATTCATTTGGTTTCAAGTTTTTGCCGAATATGGGACGATCCTTTAACTAGCACCAACATTTGTTATCCCACCTTCTGGCCGATGGTCTTACGTGAATATACACGAACTGCCGGAGACGAACAAGTACGTACAATGACAGAAGTGAGAGTTAGGATAAGAAAACTTCAGTGGCGGTGCAAACAATTCCGAAAGCATTATGGAGATACTGTGAGACCTATTGTCATTAGCCGCTCATTTATTTATGCTATAAACCATGTTCCTGGTTTTTTTTTTGCAGATGTTAGATCTTTATGAAATGTTGGGTGATCGTATGTAATATGAACCTAGTAACGAATCAAAAATAAAAAAAACTCTTGCATAGTTGGACAAAGCGTTTATTACATAATCGTACGGAGAAAACATATTACATTAACATAAAAGACATTGTCATAGTCTCTAACAACGATCATGCATCATCTCATAAATAATGAACTGCTCCTCAAAAAACTCGGTTGACCCTTCAAGAGCCAATACATAATCTTCATCAACCAGTTCATCTTTGCAAGAGAGAATATATTGTAGTTGTCTACATCTCCACTTAAGAGTATTGACCCTTTCTCTTAACTCGCCGGCAGTACGACCTTGTTCGTCATCAGCAAAAACAGTATAATAACGTAACAAACTAGGCCAAAAATGGTGATAATCCATGTTGACGTGAGTAAAGTTATCGCATATGTGCCAATAAATAAGAACCAACTGCATATCTAGGGAATGGGAAAATTCTCGAGACATGATAGGGTGTATTAAAACTTTACGTTTCTAAACTTAAGTTTTTGGAGAAAGGTACATGGAAATCTTCTTTACGTTGGCTATATTTATAGGAAGAAATCTTGCTCCAAGGGATATCTGATTTTGTGATATTATCCTTATCTATATCTTGGGTATCCTTTAGTTCGATTTCCACAACCTTATCTCATCGTGTCTGCTAAAATTTAAAAAGTCGACAGACAAAGCCTATTTATACGCGGGAGTTAATAATGAAAAGTACGATGCATTTTTGCGATACAATGTACGTTACGTTTGACAAAACTAAAAAAACATTAACAAACTTAGGTGCTTAAAAACCATTAACAAACATTAACAACTATTTACAGACATGTTAAAGTTTAATCATCTAACTTCGCCACGACCGAGGAAGAAAAGATTGAGTATCCGGCACGGTTGTATCCATTTCTTCTAGACCTTGATCCCAATGTTGTTCCATTGGATGGCTTGACTGGTTAAGATCCACGTCCATGTTGGAATTTGCATACGCACCTTGTGAACTCGAGGATGCGCCCTCACCATACGTTGTCTGCGGCAATGCACCCGTGTCCATTCCGAGTCTCAGTCCAAAAAGGTTCCCTGTGTTAGGCACCTGAGAGGGTTGTGTTTGGATGTTTGGAGATGTGTCGGGGTTGCTGCGTTCAAAATCGGAGTTTGAAGAGCTACTCCCATGCTCCCAACCTTTTGTCACATCATACATAGTTGCCCTCATTGAGTTGATATACGCTTGTTGCTTAAAAATGTGGCTAAGCAATTCGTCCTAAAAAAACCCATTAAAAGATTTTACGTCACAACAAAATAAAGGTAACTTCAAAATATTTTAAATATCACCAATGCTTGTTTAAAAAAAATTTACCTGTGATCTGTTGATTTCAGTGGGATCATAAGGGATTGGTTCAATGCTGCCGAGAGGTATCGTGATGTCTCTGCCATTTCTGTATACGTGAAAAGTATCAAAAAATTCAGGTAGGTCACGGTAAACCTCAGGTTGGGGCGTGTACTGACTGGAGCGAGAGTAGAGGTCAGGCTGAGTCCCGTAAGGCATGCCGGCTCTGCCTCTGTTGGCAACACCAAACTCATCCTTGTTCCTCGCATGCTGAACCAAAGGCAAATACTTTCCGACGCTTTTGCTTGTCCACCACTTGAGGTAATGATCGGGAGGGACATGCAAATAATGGGAAATTGCAATCACTTCCTCGCCGTCCTGAATCCGGGAGTCCTCATTTGGGAGGTAAGTAGGAATAACTATGTCACCCGTCAGCTGCCGCCAACACCGTTCAGGGAGGTAATGACTGTTTTGAAACTGAATTCTTAAACCTGGAAAAAAATAAGGTAGGAAGTGTAAGATAATTATCCAGAAAAAACCAAACAACAATCATGGAATTCAAAAGTTAGGATAAATAACATGACACCCTTCTGGCCTCTACTACCATAGGGTCCCCGCAGTGAGCGTCCATAATCCACGGTTGCCATTCTACGGTGCTGGCGGTTCGAGAATCGATATTCTGTCTAGTGGTATAAAGACTATGCCTATCTAGCTGAACTTGTTCGGTCGGGTCAATGTTTGTTTTGTCAAACAAATCAAGGGCGGGTAATGGCGCACGCCTTGCCAACTCGGGTGCCAAATTCGCAGAGCGTTTAGGTAAGGGCTGGCAGTTGCGAAAGTAGAAGTAGTACCAGTACTCGAGTATCATCCACATACCTCCCATGTCATTAGTTCCTGTGCTACTCCACTTATCTAGTTGTTCATACAAATTTCCCAATGCAGCCCACCCCCAGTCGTAGTTGCCAACATTATCCAAGACTTCCAAACAGCGTAGCCACCCTTTCTTTAGCCTTGTAGTTGTGTCTCCGACCAACCATCTACCAATGCACCAGAATAAAAACATTCTGGTTAACTCGTCAGCGATTGGATTGTTATCCATGCCTTTTCGCCCTTCTATGTAACGAACTATATGCCCACTAATTACATCGGGTTTTTCGGTTCCCCATGCTGGCACCGGTTTAATCACCAAATCCGGGTTCGCCTGCAAAGCCGCGGTCCGACGTTGGTCAAGTTCATCACGCCAAGCCTTGGCGCCCGAAAAGTACTGCTCATCATACAAAACCCTGTCTAGTTTGCCTACAGTATTGCATTCCGGTTTTAACCTACCTCCTCCTATTGGTATCCCTGTGATCCTTACAAAATCTAGTGGAGTAAGACCAATTTCGAATTCAGGAAAATGGAAAGTCTTGGTTTTTTTAAACCACCGCTCCATTATAGCCTCTGACGTCTGGTTGTCAGCATTCAAAAGCTTTACATGGAACATAGCCGAAAACCCACAATTGTCTAATATATGTTGCGCTCTGACGTTATCTTTAACGACTATGTTGTACAAATCAGAAAGCTGGGTCCAATTGGTTTTAAATTGGGTTGGTCGAACAGCGGTCATGTCATCACTACACCGATGATTCATGCCTTTAAACGATAACCGATCCCCGAGAAACATTCCCTAAAATATACGAATACACAATTAATAAAAGCAATCGACATGTTGTAACACATTCACCATATGCCGCAAAGGCAACAAACACACATGCAAACACATTCAACATAAGCCGCAAGAATACTACAACCAATTTCAACATCTCTAGCGAGCCAAACGCCTAGGAACAAATTATTCAAATTCAACCTAAGCCGTATATCATCACATTCAACATAAGAATACATTCAACATAAAAGAATACTACAACCAATTACATTTCTAGCGATACATCCTCTATCGCCTAAGAAAAATCTCATAAAACTCAAATTATTGGACATTTATCATCACACAAATCATTCCATAAAACCCCAAACAATTATATTTGTAATTATAGATCAGATTCATGTAAAAAAAACCAAAAATTTCATCCAAAAATTAAGAACATACCTCTGCCATTTTTACGGACGAAATCAAATTCTAGAACCTCCCTTTTAATCACCAAACTTTTTCGGACGTACCCGTTCCTTCAATTTAAAAAAATACCTTAATCTTATCTGTAGAAGCGAGGAAAGCAGAGAACAGGTTCAATGGAGGAGGATTATAAAAAAAATCCCCAATTCAGAAACCCTGAAATTCGATTGTACACAAAACCCCTAAAATTATTTTATGGATTAAACAAGAAATAAGCTCTGTACAAATGAAATGCAACGAAAATCATCATCTGGGTTGTAAGAACTGACCTGTATAAAACACCAATTGTTTTCAACTTTCCTTCTCTTTTTCTGCAACTGCGTTCTTCACCAATCTTCTGTATTCAACTTTACAATCTGGATTTATTCTCGATTTATTCCATTGAGTGCAGATGCGGTCTACAACAACAACGAACGTGAGAAGAGGGATTTCTTTTGATTTCTGGAGCAAAATCAACTAGAAAGAAGAAGATAGAAGAAGAGGAGGAGAAAACGAGGGTTTTAATTTGGGTTTTTTGTGGAAGCGAGGAAGATTTCCTCGCTGAGCGAGAAAGCTTTCATCGCTTTAAGGGTACCTCCATAGTAAACAGGCGTCCGGGAGGGGCACTGGATTTGCACTGTTGGGATGATTCCTCTCTCATCCATAGTAAACAGCCTAACTCCTCTTCTGCTTCCGCCCGCCACCTCCTCTCAACTTTCTTTCATCTGCTATGATAAGAACTTATTTAAAGAATAGGAATTTTGATTCATCAAAATAGAGTTTTCAAATTGAAACCTATTTTGAAATCTTTCACCTCCGAAAAGAAAAAACCCCTTCATTATGGCCCTTCTCTGGACGAAATCGAGTAAGATTAATCGTTTATCTATGTAATTAGTTAGGTTCAATTTTGGGTCATAAAATAGATCTGTGGTGCTTCATTCTGTTTAAGTTTGTTCATTCGATTTGTTTTCTTTTGGCCTGCATGTTTAAATTTGGGGTTGATTACTACTAGTCTGGAGGTTTGCTGTTGCTCAAATGATTCCGGTGGTTGTGGTGTTTGAATGAAATTGGTATTCGAGGTTTGCACCCAAAGATGTTGTTTTTCTGCTTGGTTCTCTTCATCATCACTGGTCGCGATGCTGGTGGGTCTGAGACGGTGGCTTTGATTTCTATGGTGGTGAAATGAAATTGGAGGGTGGTGGCTCCAGCTGCTAAAGCATTTAGATGCTCTTATTCGAGTGCTTGAATCAACAGATAACATGAATCAAGAAAGTTAAAGCAACAAAGATCACTCTGGCATCCATCCACTAGCCTTTTTTTCTTTTTCTTTTTCTTTTTCTTGAGTGATTGATATCATTGTGTGGGTATACATTTTCATGGAGAAGGCTCGCTTTAAAGTTACCTTTATCCAGCATCCAGCATCTACCAAAAATAAAAAAGAAAAATAGAAAAGCAACGACATTTCATTGATGTTCTCCTATATTGCGATTGTAGTTAATCACTTGATCTCACATGCACCCTTATCTATGATTCACAAACGCATGCATATTGCATGCTGCTCCATTTTTTATGTTTTCATCCTGCATCATAAAAATGGCTTTCACCACAGAGAATTCAATGAATATTAAAGCAAGCAAGGATAGGCCTACACATACTGGACTGATGATGACATAACAATTGGACCATATGTGCCATCTATTCCAATACTCTGGCATCCACTAGCTAGCCTTCAATAATTCATATCATTGTCTGGCTGCAATGAGCTATCCATTCATGTGGAGAAGAGTCATTATAAAGTAACAAGTATTCGACATCCATACAAATTAATCATCTTCTAAAAATTTATCTTCTGCTCTCAACCATTTTATCATCTTCATCTCTTTGGTGTAATTCTCTATCTATTT
The DNA here is from genome assembly GCA_023529015.1 of Papaver nudicaule. Taxonomy (NCBI): domain Eukaryota; kingdom Viridiplantae; phylum Streptophyta; class Magnoliopsida; order Ranunculales; family Papaveraceae; genus Papaver; species Papaver nudicaule. The sequence continues at coordinate 6,403 of JAJJMA010200407.1, read as the reverse complement.
GGCTTTCTTATTAATCGGTCTTTCTCTATCTATTTGGATTACTTACTAATGGCTTTGGAAGGGATTCTTGTTAATGGTGTGACTGAAATGTTGAAAAGCTTGCTCCCGGTTATAGCTCAACAGATTAGACAGGCTTGGGGTGTTAAAGATGATCTAAAGAAGCTTAAAGAAACCTTGGAGTCAATACAAGCTTTAATTTCTGATGCTGAGGAGAAACAAATAAAGGAAGCCGCTGTCAGACTTTGGTTGAGAAGGCTCAAAGACGTTGTTTACGATGTCGATGATGTTATGGATGAATTTTGTTACGAAACCATGCGTCACTGTGAAAGTGGGAGTCAGCTCAAGCACAAAGTACGGGAGTCAGCTCAAGCACGATGTGGGAGTCAGCTCAAGCACAAACTACGCGCCTTCTTTAGTAAATCCTCCAATCCACTTGTGTTCCACAAAAAGATGGCCGGTGAAATCCGAGCCATCAAAAAAAGATTAGATGAAATTTACAAGGATCGAGTCAGATATTCGCTGAATGAGATAATTGGTGGTAGTACTACTTCTCAAGTCGATCTAACTAGAGAACAACGTGACCGGCTAACTACATCAGTTGCAAATTATTCTGATCTTTTAGGCAGGGAGGGCGCATCATCAGAAGTAGTAAAGATGCTGACTAACAGAACGCTGTCGTCGGTGTCTGCATCAACATCATCACACAATAATTCTTCTCTTCAAGAGCAACCTTCGGTCGTGTCCATTGTGGGTATGGGAGGTCTGGGTAAGACTTCATTGGCTCAGCTGGTATACAAAGACGAGTCAATAAACAAATACTTCGAGAAAAAAATCTGGGTTTGTATATCTAATAACTTTGATGTCTATAGGATCTTAAAACAAATTTTAGAGTCCCTTACTGATGGTTCATGTGGAGCTCCATCAAATGGCGATGTGCTGGCGAGACAAGTCAAGGAAAAGCTGTCTGGTAAGAAATACCTGTTAGTGCTGGATGATTTATGGAGTGAGGACGCTGAAGATTGGGAAAAGCTACAGGGAATCCTTGTCAATGGTGTCCAAGGCAGCAAGATATTAGTCACAACACGCAGCCAGAAAGTTGCATCTGTTGTTGGGGGTAAGGTCTATAATTTACAGAAATTAACAGATGATGTTTGCTGGTCTATCATGCAGAAACGAATTTCATGTCGAGGAGGAGCGGTACTTACTCAAAACATGTCAAACATTGGGCGGGACATAGCGAAAAAATGCGATGGTTTACCACTTGCTGCAAACTTTCTTGGAAGCTTGTTATCGTTAAAAAAAGACGAGAGCTACTGGGTTTCCATCAATGAAGACAAGAATATGTGGGTTCAACCGGAAAATAAAAGAGTCATATCAATTTTAAAATTGAGCTATGATAATTTAGCTTCGCCTCTGAAACAATGTTTTTCGTACTGCTGTTTGTTTCCGAAAGAGTTCGAAATCGAAAGAAAAAAATTGATTTGGCTGTGGATAGGTGAGGGGTTCATTCAGTCCAGTGAGGTAAATAATTATAGATCTCTTGAAGATATCGGAAATGATTATTTCGAGTATTTGTTGTTCAACTCATTCTTTCAGGATATAAAGAAGGATGAACTTGGTGCCATTCTTAAGTGCAAGATGCATGATCTTGTGCATGATCTTGCAATGAGTGTTGTAGATCGTAATGAATTTGGGATCGACCGGAAGGAAGATGTCTCAAAAGTTCGTCGTTTCACAAGTTTTTCTTCGACAGCAAATGCTGAATTAGTGTTGCGCAAGGCAAATAAATTGCGAACAATTGTTGCTTTTGATCCAGAGAATTGCTTACAAATCAGTAGCTTATTGCCTACTAATCATCTACGGGTATTGTATCTGCTCCGTAGTTTAAACATTTGGTATACATATGAGGTTATTTCCCTCACATCGATTCCTAAGTTCAAACATTTGAGGTTCCTGGACTTCTCAGGTTGTGAATTTAATCCATCACATGATGGTTCATTAAAACATTCTCACAATCTGCAGACATTGATTCTTCGTGGATGCAAAAATGTTTCTGGGATTCTTGGTGGGTTGGGGCATTTGAAAAAATTGATGCATCTCGATGTCTCATGGTCTGATATTAAAGGTCTACCTGATGATTCTATCGCTAACCTCACTGATTTGCACACGCTGGATCTCCATGATTGTAGGGAGTTCGAAGCTTTACCTGAAAATATAGGGTTGTTAAAACATCTCAGTTACCTTGACCTTTCAGATTCATCAGTCAGAAAAATACCCGATTCTATCACATGTATTACCAATTTAGTGACTCTGAAGTTTAATCGTTGTAAGAATTTAGATGCCTTACCGACAGAATTCGGAGCTTTGACACGATTAAGGTGCCTTGATTTGATAAATACTAAGATCAAAGCTTTACCGGACTCTTGCATTAGGAACCTCTGTAATCTGGAGATAGTGAAGTTTGGATGGGATTGTGAGCTTCCCAAAGAAATCAAGAATTGGCCGAAATTAAGAGTGTTTAAACATCGGAGACATGATGATATGATGCCCAGAGGTATGGAGAAGCTAACTTGCCTTGAAACATTGAAGAGTTACGTGGTAAGGAATGAAACAGCAGAAGAGTCAGAAGAATTGACGTCATACATGATGCGGAAAGAAGCGGCAGATGTTGATCAGGTATGTGGAAGTGGTCATCACAGTGGGTTAGAAGAGTTAGCAGCCCTTAACTCCCTTCAGGTGTTGGAAATAAGAAGTCTAGAGAATGTGAGAGGAGGAATAGAAGATGCAGAGAGAGCAAAGTTGATGGATAAACAAAATTTGAGAAGATTATCTCTAAATTGGGAATCCAGTGGAGATGAAGATGATGATTCGGTTTTAGAGGGTCTTCGGCCTCACCCCAATTTGAGAAAGATGGAAATATGGGGATTCTCGGGTTTAAATCTTCCCAAGTGGATGGGTTCATCATCCAGTTGCCTGCTTCCGAATCTGGTAAAATTAGATTTATGGGATTGCTGGAGATGTGAGAAGCTTCCATCTCTCGGTGGGCTCCCATGTCTTAGGCATCTTGATATTCGTGGTATGGATTCAATCAAGTGTTTGGGGAACGAGTTTTATTACCAGCAAGATGAAGAAGAAGAAACCAGCAGCAGTACCCAGAAATCTACATCTTCAACATCATCATCATTATTCCCTTCCTTGGTTTCTCTGCGTATCTCTAATATGGATAATGTAGAAAAATGGGTATCTCCTTCTCCTTCATCATCTTATATTTGTGTTGATTCCTTTCCTCTCCTTGAGAAGCTAGATATCTGGGGTTGTCCTATATTGGGAAGCGCACCGAATTCATTTCCTTGTCTCAAGGAACTGGAATTAGAAGAAACCAACGGCAAGGCAGTAAAGTCAATCTTATCTTTGGGAGGATGTCTGACCTCTCTCACATCCATTTTTATAAAAAATTCTCCGGAGCTGATATATTTCCCACTGGGCGCACTACTCCAAGACATTACTCCGAATCTCCATTCTCTAACGATCAGAGATTGCTCTGAGTTGCAAGGTTTTCGTGAAGATGATGATAGTGATCTAAACAACAACAGCAACAATTCTCTCCAAGAGTTGGTTTTACAAGATTGCCCTGTTTTGGCATCGCTACCGGATTTACGATTATGGACTTCTCTCAGAGAATTAAAGATATGGAAGTGCGAAAAATTGAATAAGGAGTCTGTACCCTATGATCTCAAGACATCACTCTCCTTTCTTCATTTACTCGATGTTGATTTTCTTGAAAGTTAAGACGAGGAGAGCGGCTAGAAGCTATATCTGATTGTAGAAACTAGTTGTAGATGTTTGCTGCAACTCTTTCATATGTTCCAACAGGTCTCTCTCTCTCTCTCTCATTCTCAAAGTTAAGACAGCGAGGCAAGGAGAACAGGAATGATTATGTTGAAAGTATGATCGGTGAGATTCTTCAATTGCTGCCATTGGGACGTCAGAGTTTTGCCTCAGTGATTTTGCACAGCTTCCAATCACACAAGTGGAGGTACAAATAAATGAATGTACTTCAAATCTTAAATTTCTTGTTTCTTTCCATCTCTCTACATAGTATATATGGCCACATATCAGTAAGACTTTGGTCTTCCTTCCAATTTATTGTTGGAGTTACTTTCGTGTTTCTAGGTTCATTTGAAGATGTCTGATGAAGAAGAACCAGCTACAACAAGGCACACCAACTGGCAATTCCTAAAGCAGTCTGAGGATGTTGCATTAGCAGCAAGAGTCCGATCCAGAGGAGCATCATTCGTAGGCATTTGAATCAAACTGCGCTGCTTTCTCTGCTCGTACAGTGTCATGACTCGTGAAATTGTAGAGTCTCTCGACATTTCATTTTTTTTTTTAAAAGACTCTACACTCCTGTTGTATCAAATGCTATTAATAATTCACGAATTTAAAAAGTTTTGGCTTAGTATTTTCTTCACCACGTCATAATTATTAACTACGACTATATTTGCCAATGAATGGCGCTATGCTGCAATATCTCATCGCCCACGATGATTATGCTACGTTTATGCGATCCGTAGGCATTTTGCATGTGACTATTATTGGCAGGAAAGTTCATTTGTTTTTTGGAATAAAATGGCAAGCGCATCGCACGTGCAGTTGAACCTTTTGGTTATTCCCAACCAAGTTCAAACCTGAATAAGCAGCATACCTGTATCTTATGTCTCTTCCTCGTTAATTTCTGTAACTGACCAGCTGTGTTCTCATCCATCAAAACACAAAACGCATTAAGTTCAGGTACTTTAATCTTTACATCATCTGGTTCTTCGTCCTTAGCTCTATCACTACCCTTCGGAATCCTGCCAAAAAAAAAAATTAGCGCAAAGACACGTGTTCGATACGACTACATTGCCTAGTTAAGCGGTGTCCGAATAATGTTCTGAAAACCGGCCCGGACAACGAACCGGAAAAATAATTGGGTCAGGGTCATATGGTTGATGGTTGGAAATTTTTGGGGAAATTGGTTGATGCATAATTATACTGGCATGGAGAGCCTTTAGCTAAAAGCGTCTTGTCTGGATATTTAATGAACAAAAATGTGTCACGAGCAATATTGAGATTAACACGCAAAAAAAAAAAAGAATATTGAAAAAATTTGAAAGAAAAAGAGGTGAGATATATCATCAATAAAGGGGAGAGACATGAGATGTTTTGATAATTGATCATAGTTTGATCATAGTAGCGTGGTAAATCTGTTTGCAATGTCTGCAAAAGTGTGGCGACTTGTGTAGAAGACCTAGCAAACTAATAAAGTGTGACCGAAAGAAATATGGTGGTGAAGGATCAACTGCAGTGAGCATACTTATTAAGAAAAAAAGGGTTTGTGAACTGAAGTAACAAACAACACAATGTGAGGGTGACTCTTGTACGAGATAAAAGATTGCAAGACTGTGGTTGTGAGAACTCGTCAAAAGAAGAAAGGTTTGTGAATCAAGAGGTTTGTAAACCAAGAATATATGTCGAAGTAACGTTAAGTTACGTGAAAACTAGATAAGTGAAGGTTGAGCTGTGGTGCTCCATGTGACAAACCTCCGAGTGAAGTTGGTTTGGGTTGTAATCTGATGATGTGTGTTCTTGGTTACTAGCGGTAGCAACGTGAAGGTTGCGAGAGTGGTAGCAAGTTCATCTTGTTGAAAAGAAAGAAGAACTTGTGGTATGAAAATCTGATGAGTCATGTATGTCACAAACTACGAGTGAAGTAGGTTTGTGCGGAATCTGGAAGGCGATTCAGTGAACACAGAAATCCGATAACTGAGAGGGTTAGTCAGTAAACAGAAGGATGTCATGAGGACGTCAAGAGAAGGCTCGACAAGCTGAAGAAAGAGAAGATAAATCATGTAAGAGGTGATCAAGAATGTTTTCCTAACGGAGTCTCATTTAAGGGAGGCTAATTAAGGGAGGCTGTTGCAACAAAGAAGGAAGATTTCTTAACAGAGTCTCAGTTAAAAGCGAGGCTTTTGGAAATAGTGTTTAACTGAGACTCTTACAAGTCCAAGTTATAATAAAATATTAAGAGTTTGCTTTATTTAAGAGTTTGATTGTTCTAGAAGGTGCTAGAGTGTTCTAGAAGTCAGTTTTGATTAGGAAGTCAAGCTATTTATGGTATTAGCTAATATAGGAATTCTAGAGTAATAAGGAAATTTTCTTGGGTATGTAATACCTGTAAAAGCGACCGGTTATCACCGTTGTAAGATACATCAGATTATTAACAATGTAGTCTTCTGCAGAACAAGTGAAAGTGACTTCTTGGTCTACAGTGGTTAAGAAAGGCTAAAACAATGATGATGCTCCAGTTAATAATGACTAGTATAGACGCACGCGCTACGCGTCTGCCGTTGCGTTCTAAAAG